>PVHP010007338.1:0-58288 GCA_004024765.1 Zapus hudsonius | reverse complement strand
TGTGCCTCAGGTTATTCCTACCCACTCTGTGGCTCTCACAATCTTTCTGCCCCTTCTTCTGCAATGTTCCCTGAGTCAAGGTGAGCCTGTTAGCAGTCTCATTTAGTGTTGTGTTCTCTGTAGCTTCTGGGATTCTTTTTTGATGGGTTTTGATTAATCACATTGTCTGTCACCATCTCCCTGGAGCTGGTTGTCAAGCTAGCAGTGAGAGTGGTGTTCCTGTGGCTGCTTCTTCAGCAGTATCTCCTGGGCCCCAGCTGATGTGGCAGATGTGGGGTGTCTAGTGGTGGGAAGTAGCTCATCTTTTCTTCTTGTTTTGGTGGATCTTGGATCTCCTCAGTTTCTCTGCCATCTGTAAAATAAATCAGGTTCTCCAAACAAGAGTGAAAGCATCTTGGATTGAAGGGGATATGTGTAGCTATTTGAGAGACTTTGTGGTGTGTATGCCTACTCTTATTATCCAGAGAGCAGTACGGGCTTTTCCCTGGAATCTATGAGTTTCCTGTCTATGAGATTCTGACTTGGTTTCAAGTTATCAGGTATGTGTTCTCTCCCACTGAGCGGGTCTCATGTCCAATCAGAGAGTAGTTGGTTACCTGCAAGGGCTGTTTGTTACCATTGCACAAGTGTGTACTTCTTACCAGCTGGTTAGTGCGGTAGCTTGGAGGGTCCCATGCTAATTCATGCTGTTAATTGCCAATGTTTCCCAAAAGCTCCCTTACCACTTTCCAGCACCACGAGGTCAAGCAAGGAGGGAACTGGCTCCATTCTCAGTTCAGTGTATCCTGTGGTGTGTTCAGCAATAAGGTCTTACCTGTTTAGCTCTGGCAGGTGACCAAGTACCGAAGAAAAATTTTAAGGAATATCAGGAGAGTTCTAAGTCAGTACACAGACAGACATATTTGTGTTTCTCCAAAGGGTTAGAATTTATTGAATATCAAATACTTCACAGCTATGTCAGTTTCCTTGCTTGCCATTCACCAAACTGTATTTCACTTCATATGTAGCCATTGAGAATCATAGTTTATTCTAATCTTAATTATTAATCTCTATTCTCAGACCACCCATTACACTTCACACAAGATAGGTTACAGAACAGCATGCAAAGGGTCAAAGAGGTAGCACAGGCCAAATCTCCACAAGGAGGTGTGAAAAGGTAGGGAGAAATCACACTCTGTAATCAGAGGTATAAACCATTTCCATCCTGAAAACTGAAGATAAATGCAGGTTCTACAGAGCATGAAACACAGACAATCACATGACATATCAGCCGGGGGCAGACTGGAAGACTCTACATATAACTTGAGCTACCAGCAGACAGATGTGCAAAACTTGGAAAGATCACCACCTATGAGAACAGGGGCTGAGGAGGGGACAGGGTAGACAGCCTGGCAGCCAGCCAGCCAGTGAAATTAGCATAATGGAGATAACAGATGGTGTCAATTTAAAAAGTATTTTATTTATTTGGGAGAGAGAGAGAGAGAGAGAGAGAGAGAGAGAGAGAGAGAGAGAGATGCATACTTTGTGCTGTCTGGCTTTACAAAAGCTCTGGAGAATCTAATCCAGACTGGCAGGCTTTGCAAGCAAGTGCCTTTAAACACTAAGCCATCTCCCCAGCCTGATACCCATTTTAAATAAGCTACAAAAATACAATCCAGATGATTTGAAATGTCCAGTTACTTTCAAAATGGTACCAAGTTTAACAGCATCTTTTCAATACTTTGCAATGTAACTATCATTTAATCCATTTGAGCTCATTGATGGCCATGCTGATATTCACAGCAGGAAAGACCTGGAAAGCCCAAGAATCATCTTCTGTTTGTGTTCCAGAGAGGCATACTAATTACCTAATTTATTTACCTCTTAGAATAGCCCTGGAGTATGGCAAAATTAAAGCTAATTATGCATATATATTTCTATTGAACAAAATAAGTTGGAATTTTATGAGATATATTTTTTACACCAGAGATACAAAATTAGTCATTGCTCCCATTTGAAGTGAATAGTTAGCAGTTCCCTGAGTTAAGTCACCTGGAGGGAAAAAAATCCTTAAATGGCTATTATTTTTACTATTTTGTAAATCATTATACTGAGATCTCTCTGCCTCTGTCTCTGTCTCTGTATATTTCTCTCTCTCTCCTTGTCTTTCTCTCTCATTGTCATTCCTCCCTTAAATTCTTTGAGACAGGTTCTCATTGTGAAACCCTAGTATCTTTAAGTTTATGGCAATCCTCTTGCCTCAGTCTCCCAAGTGGTAAGATTATAGGCATGAGCCACCACGCATGGATTTAGTTTAGTTTTCATAATGCAGTTTGGAAATTTATTTCCCTACCCATTTCTTTGTCCTACTGAGAGTTAATGGTTCACAAAATATTGTCAATTTTAGATTTTGAGTATCTCCTGGTTCTCTCTTCCTTCTTATACCCACTGAGGATACCTACTACCTTATTCATATATTTTATTTTAATGTATATAAAGACATAGAGGGCTGGAGAGATTGTTCAGTGGTTAAGGCACTTGCCTCCAGTGCCTAAGGCCCTGGGTTCAATTCCCCAGGACCCACATAAGCCAGAACCACAAGGCGGTGGCCCTGGTGCGCTCTCTCTCTCTCTCTCTCTCTCTCTCTCTCTCTCTCTCTCTCTCTCTTTCTCTCTCCTCTCTGCTTTTTTATACAAGTCTTTTAGTAGACATGTGCTTTTACTTCTTAAGACTAAACATCTTGTGGTGAAATTGCTTTGGACTTGATCTGATTTTTAAAAGGTCTCCTAAATGATATCCCTATTTTGTTTTCTCCTCTTACCCTATGGTAAACAGAAAACTGTCTAAGTAGTTTTATATCCTAAACACCAGAATCTATGAATACGTTGCCTTACATGGCAAAAGGAATGTGAAGATGTGACTAAATTAAAGGTTGGGAGATGGTTTGATTATCTTGGATTACTTAGATTGTCCAAAGTCATCACAAATCTTGAAGCAAAGCAACTGGAGATGGTGGACAGAGATGTGAAGCGGTCCCCTTGCTGCCTTTGAGGATGGAGGAAAGTCTATGAGTGGGGAAGGGGAATGAAAGTTCTAGAAGCTGGACAAGACCAAGACCCAGTCCTCCCACATACCATGCTGAAGGAAGAGAGTTTTCACAATATGAAATTGATGGCTTTTGCTCTCCAGAGCTGCGAGGCAATAAGTTTGTGGTTCATTTAACCAGTAAATCTTGTAGTAATTTTGTAGTAACAACAGTAATAGGAAGTAATTCACTCTCCCGGGGCCCTTCCAATCCATTCTCTCTGCCACCAGAAAGAACATTTTTAATTTTATAAATTGGATTTCCTCATTGCCTTGTTTATTCAATGTTTTATCCAGAACTAAACACTCTCACTGTATGCAACTCCTTACCTAAGCCTCCCCTCCCTACCCACTTATCCACACCACTCTCTCTCAGTAGTCAGTACCAACGCAACACACTGTTTTCCATTGCTCCACAGTCAGAAGCGGGGACACCTGCCCCAGGCCATCCTGTCCTTACTGTTCACCAGGCAAATATCTGTTTATTCTTACAGTTTTAGATTTATCAAGCCTTTCCTAACTTCTCAAATCATAGACCCTTTTTTGACAATACCGTCAAACCTCTATGATGACATTTTGTTATGAAACACTTTAATTGTCCCTATGGTTTTCCTTCAACTGGTGCATAAGTTTCTTGAGGAAAGAGCCAACTCTTTTCATTGGTGGTTCCCTTTGCCTACTGTGGAGTCAGTACTGAAATATCAGTCAGTCAAAGTTCCTGGATAAAATAATGAGCCTATAATTTAATAAATAAATCTTCCAGTGAGTCATGTGCATTTTTAAAAATATTTTTATTTATTTCCAAGCAGAGAGAGAAGAGAGACAGGGAGAATGGGTGCACCAGGGCCTCCAGCTGCTGCAAATGAACTCCAGATGCATGAACCACTCTGTGCATTTTTATTATTTGAAATCATATAAAAGTTTCACTTATAATTTTGTACTTATGTAATATATTCACACATATTTTTAAAATATTGTTGCTCTAGGAATGGATAAGTTGCTAACAAAATAAGTAACTGAGAAAAAAAAAGTATATTCTGAAGGTAATTTTATGGTAAAAAAATACACCAATATAATTGTTTTTAAAACTTCCTTACATACTGTGCCAGGCCAAGGCTGGCCTGAAAATTTTTGAAGATTTACTTTCTAGTCATTACTGTTCATCTAACTTGTCTCAGGAGGTTGTACTGAATGAAGGACATCCCCAGTTATAACGACAAATTCCTTAGAGTTGACACAGTGAAAACCTTCTACTTGGGAGGAAATTTCAGAACAAACCTCCTCCCTTTGCAGTTAAGAATGACATCACTCAGGGTAGTGAGGAGTGGGACCCATAAGGCTTGTTCTCATACACGTAGCACGAAACATACTGCCTGAAGTATAATAGGTGAAAGAGTTCTTTTTCATGCCTTGAAGCTAGATTAGTGAGAGCACATCCTAAAGAAGCTGCTGAGTTAAATTCTCAGTAGGCACACTACCTCAAATCATTATTTTTAGGCTTCTACTATCCCAGAAAATTTCTAAGCTGAGTTTCCTCCTTGTCAGTCATTACTAAACTGTTACTACTCTGTTTCTCTCATTGAAAAAATCCTAATGAAGTTGACATATTTTTAGCCACATTGAATTGTCTCTTTACATCTTTGCCTCTGTACACAGTGGAGATGGTAACTTTGTGTTTATTTTTAAATGAGGATTAGAGAAAAGTATTCAAAGAAAGGGAAGTAGATCAAGAAGAGGGACTGAGGGGGGGATGAGGCAGGGAGGGGTGGGTACCCATGCATTGCTAGTCCCAGACCCTGGTCTGGGTCTCTTCCTGCTGCTTGCTTCCCCACAGGTCTCTGCAGAGTAGAGGCTCCAGTTTTCCTATAGCTCTCTTCTCTCCACCTACAGATCTCAACATCACAAGTGTCCTCAATATCTCCTAAACCACTTCCCACTCAATCCAGCATGTATACTGCTCTCTGGTGACAGTGGTTTGTTCCTGAAGACAGTCCTACATCTGTCTGCAGCTGTTCTTCCTCAGGGAAAGCCAAGTAATTGGAAAGAAATTAGCAGGGCATGAGAAAAGTGAATCCCTGGGGGAGGGGGGTCAGTCCCTTGTCAAACAGCAGAGTCATACTGGTGACACTTGAAGACAGAGACTTGGAGAGTGGGTAGATTTTCAGACCCTTATCAACATGAGTTTTAATCTTTTAAAACCAAACATTTGAAATGTCCACAGAGATAATTTTTTTTAACCATGCTAAATATCTCGATGCAAGAGACAGCCTTATATTATGATTCTTTGAGTGTCTTTTTAAGTCCTTCCTTCCTTCCTTTCTTCCATCTCTCCATCCCTCCTTTCTCCTCTTCTTACCCATTCTTCTTTCTCTCCCTGTCCCATCCTCATTGCATTACTTTCCTTCCCTCCCCTCCCTTCTTTTTTCTTTTCTTCCTTTTTCCCTTCCTCCCTCCCTTCTCCCTTCCTACCTTCCTTCTTCCTACAAAACTCTCACTTTGTTTCCCAGGCTGGCCTTAATCTCCTGGGCTCAAATGCCTTTACTCCCTTAACCTCACAATTGACTGTGGCTATAGGGACCCCCCCCCACCCCGCCTCACCCCACCATCATGCCCAGCTTGATGCAACTTCTTTCTGATCCACACAAAAAAATACAATTATTAAGAATTTTGATCTTTCCTAGTAGACAAAGTTGGGAGACATTCAACATTTGTATAACGTATCAAATAAGTGGCACATGGTCTATAAATTTTATCAGCATCCAAATGAGCATCTGGTTGCTGATGGGATTCTGCCAAGTACCTGTTCCAGGCCACACTTGGCATGGTAAGTAGAGTTAGATATCTTAATCACAGATGATATTGGCAGCCTTACTTTCACAGTCTCAAAAGCAATCCCTTAATATCACAACAGAGCACAACACAGCCCAGAGCACCATATGTACCCGCTCACTGATATGTCACCCTACCTGCAGGCATTTCCATGAGAAATACAGAATGAAGATTATGATCATTAACATTTATTAAACGAATACAGATGCCATACAGGGCCCAGCACTGGCGCACAACCTCATGGACCTCTAGCTGTGTCTCAGAGCACACCAGAGCCCCTGCTCACAGTCCCCCCAGATGTTCCCCTGTAATCAAGAAATCATGGCATGTGCCTCTCTGCATTTTCCACATGGCCAGGGTTTATGTGTATTAATAAAATGAAACAAAATGTGTTTCCTTTTTCTGTATTAAAAATAGTTCTTAAAATATGAGCTTCTAGGTTCATATTGTCATTTAAGCACTTCCAGCCCATAACAATTGAATAACATAATCCAAAGTAAATGAGTGCACTTGCCAAATTTGACTACCAAGTGGCCACAAAGTCATCAGCCTCTCAGATCTGAACTCTTCACTCTCATGACCCAATTCCTCAGGTATCTTCTTGGGAATCATAAAGTCATCTCTGACACAGAGCCAGGCCCTGATGCTTGTAGCTTGCCTGCAGATCTGGAAAACACTTGCAATGAAGAATATGTTCCTGAAGAGACAACAACCATCACCTGCTCAAGTCTTTTCTACCCCCAACTCCTCACCTCATGCCAACTCTGCCCCTTGCCTGGCCAGATGTGTGACTGAGGAGGAAAGAAGGAGTCTCAGACATATTGAAACATACTGGTCAGCCCTCAGTTCATAACCCGTGTCCAGCTCCCCTCCCTCATAAGGCTGAACCTGCATAGCTTCCTACTTTAAAAATCAAATGTGGATGTTTTTATTTGACTCATCCCTGTTCATACATCTCCCAGAAGTTACCATGGAAGAGAAATTAGACTTCCTAATAGACCTGGGATAAAATCTAAACTCTTCCTCAGCCTACAGTGCAAGGCTCTCTTCTTCTTCTTCTTTTGGTTTTTCAAGGTAGGGTCTCCCTCTAGCCCAGGCTGACCTTGAATTCACTGTGTAGTCTCAGGGTGGTCTTGAACTCATGGCAATCCTCCTACCTCTCCCGAGTGCTGGGACTAAAGGTGTGCACCACCATGCCTAGCAAGGCTCTCTTCTTTATCACTGCATTCACTGCCTCTCTACAGGCCTCGGAATACATACATGCACAAAAGTTAACAGGCATGCACACACATTCACATGCACACACACACATACTCAAAAAAAAAAAAAACAGGACTAGAGAGGTGGCTCGGCAGTAAAAGACACTTGCTTGCAAAACCTGATGTCCTGGTTCAATTCAACAGTACACACATAAAGCCAGATGCACAAAGTGACACTTACATCTTGAGTCCTTTATCAGTGGCAGGAAGCTGTAGCACACCCATATTCACTCTCTCTTTCTATCTCTCTCTCTTGCATACGATCTTTCTGCAACTCTGTCTCAAATAAATAAATAAAAACAAAATATTAAACACACACACAGCTAGCTTCTTTCAAGTTTTAACTTCTTAACATCACTCTGTTAGACAGAACAATGGCCTCCAAACGATTTCTACGTTCTAACAAGTGAAGCCTGTGAATTATGTTCAAAGAACCAGGGCTGCAGATGGATTTAGATTGCTAAACAGCTGACATTAAATAAGATTACCATGGTATTATCAATAGAATCAGGAAAGTCTTAAAAATAGAAGAGGGGGAGTAAACAGAGACCACTGGCATGAAACGAAGTCTGCCGCCAGGAGTAGGCTGAACACACTGTCTACTGGAAGAGAACAGTGAACCATGAAACGAGCACTTGTGCAACAGAGGAGCCATAGCCTGGGGGAGGCAATCAACAGCTTTTAATTCAGCCAAGTAATCTGCAACCGGAACTGGAGACTCAGGGTGAAATACACTGGGAACCAAAATCATAGGCCTCCAAAGAGAAATGCACTACATGAGTGATTTACAAAGAGGCTACTAACAATAGAATCTAGCTAATTCAGAAATGCCTAAGTTAACATATACTGATCTCACTCTCCAATGGAGATTCTGTTTGTATCATTCAGAAGGCAGAGAGAGAACTATGGATCCTCCAATCCTAACAACGATTCGCAGGCCGATAAGCGTACATCCAGACAAGAGATGAGCCACCCCAGATCTTCCATGAAGGATCCTTATAGAACCCCTCAGAGAGTGGTGGGATAAACAAGAGACCCACAGTCACAGCCAGTCAGTCAATACAGGATAAGCCAGACAGACAGACATCAACGATTTTCAACACAACATAAAGCTGAAGTACAGAGGCCCCTAAGATCTTAACAATAAAGCAGCCTTAAGATTCACCCACCATGACTCAGGGAACTGATCGGAAGAAGGGGTGGAAAGATTGTAAGAGCCATGGTGGGGGAGAATATCCAGAGACATGGCCCCCCTCAGTAACAACATACAAAGGGGGGTGGAACCGGGTTGACTCCTAGGCTATCCATAATCCCCTGCCCCGTGGACTGATCCAGACTGCCCAAGGAGGAGGATATCCAGCTGATTGGGGACACGGAGGAAGGAAATTGGAAAAATGGGAAGATCAACTCATTATTTGTTCATTCAATGTATCTAATTATGGATAATAATAATAATAAATTTTAAAATTTGAAAAAATAGAAGAGGGAAACACCGAGGAAAAGGGAATTGGAGAGAAAGCAACATGAAAGTTACTCAACATCTTTGTTAATGGAAGTAGTCAGGGCTAAGGACCAGGGTCTAATTAGATAAGGGAGTCACTGGTCATTCTCTGAGGCTTATACCTAATTCCAGGTACCTTCCTCTTTCTCTGTTTCCTATCTGCTGGGAAGTAAAGAACCTCATCTGCCACATAAGAGCAAGGGGCTATGTAACCATGGACTGAACCTTCTGCCACTGTGAACGAAAATAAACCTTTCTTCCATCAAGTTTTTCTCTCAGGTATTTCGCTAAAGCAACAAGAAAAATAAGTAATATAGTCACATAACGCATTCAATAAATATTTACTGAATAAATGAAAGACAGATAATGGCTGACAAATACACATTCTTTAGCAATTCCTTTTCTTGGTATTCATTCTTTCTGATTTCCTTTGTTCATATGCATTTACTAATCAAAATCCCATGAATTCATCTGAGCAAAGGAACTAGAGCTCCACAGAATTTTAGCACTAAAGAAATGAAGAGTTTGGTATATTTAATCCCAAGTGGCAGGGGTATGTGCGTTTTTTGCCCCTCAGTTATGTCTTCCTAGTCGGGTCGCTTCTAGAGGAAAGAAACTGGGTCTCATTCTTTCATTGTCTCTGTATTCCACATCTGTTTTGTGACTGCAACACTTGGTGCCTGACTTTTTGAATGAAAAGTATTAACAATGGGTTAATAATATAAATAATTCAGGTTACAGATGTTTATGTTTACATATGAAAAAAATAATTGGTTTCTCTGCACTCAGATAAACATATTGACTTGCTACAGCTCAAGAGCATAAAGAGATTCTTGCTGATATTATCTAGCCTTGATCTGGGAGGTAGGGTTGGTGAGTACATGAAGTGATGCTCCATTTTTCAAGAGGGTCTCACTCTAGCCCAGGCTGATCTGGAACTCCCTCTGTAGCCTAGGCTGTCCTTGAACTCACAGCATGTCTCCTACCTCAACTTTCTAAGTGCTTGGGTTGAAGGTGTGCACCACCATGTCCAACGGTGATGCTCCATTTTTTTTTCATGTAACAAAATATTAAATTGGTAAGTGATGTCCAGTCCTGTTAGGGCAGCAGTACCATGCCATATATAAAATGCTGACTTACCTTATTTCCCAGGAAAAAATAAAAACTATGCCTAGCCTGTAAATACCTAAACTCTAGTGCCATGTCACTTAACTATGTAGAAAGGGGTACTGAAAGATAGTCACGTGAAACGGGCAGCTGGAAGACCTAGACTAAGGATACAGAGAAAGCATAGTGAATGAGAGAGATAATGAGATTGTACTGTCTCTTCATTTACAAAGTGATAAAATGGGTGTTCTTTATTATATGTAGTGTGAGGATACATTCAAGAAAAATTGCTTCAAGATGAGAAAAGTACATTTCTCATATGTAAGATGTACTTGGTCTTTCCTAACTTTCTATGTTATTTTTTCTCTTCCCCTTTCTTCTTTTTGTTTTGTTTTGCTCTTGTTTGGATTTAAATAAAATATTTTGGCATTTTCAAATGCAATTTGATTTTGTTCCATCCCATCCTTACACTTTCACCCCTCTTTCCCCCAGTTTCCCTTCCCCTGTATTTTCTCTCCTCTTACATGTCACCTGTATCCTTCTGCCCATCTCCCTCCCCCATCCAGCTTATCTCTTTGTAATCACTTTGGGTTATGGGTCTCTCTTCATAGGTTTTAATCCACATTTGGCTCCATACATATATAGATATCATAATCTAAGAACACATATCAGAGAGAATATGCAGTTTGACTTACCTGAGTCATTCAACATAATATGATTCTTTCCAGAACCATTATTTTGCTGCAAATTTTATTTTTTCTGTACTGCTGAATAGAATTCTATTGTGAATATGTGCCACATCTTAATTATCCATTCAAGTGTCCTTGGGCAACTAGGTCATTTCTAATTCTTAGCTACTGTAAACAGAACTGCAATGAACACGGATGTGCAAATATCCCTACAGTAGACTCTAGAGTCTTTAGGGTGTATGACCAGGAGAGTATTTCAACTGGCTTTGAACTCACAGTCTTCCTACCTTGACCTCCTGAGTTCTGTGGTTGCAAGAGTACCACCTCACTTGACTTTTTGCTTTTTTTTTTCAAAGGCTGAAATAATAACATAACTGTAAAGGAAATCGAACATTTAGTAGGGTGTTATTATTATCCTGCACTAAACTCCCTCAATGCATCCTAGTCTATTTGAGAATACTACTCTAACTTCATTTCCATCCATTTGCATTCCGAAACTAATGTTTGAGCTTGCATTAAATTGTGTGTTTTAAAATACTTAAACCATCTGAAATATTAACATGGGCATACTAATGGCCATTAAATTCCTAAGCCTGAGATTTTCTCAAGTAATTTATTGAGATTCTTAAATGTTCACATTACAAAGTAATAACCCCAGTAGGACTACTATGTCTAGTTAGGTTAAAGACACAGAATTGCACAATCTGTAACCAAAATTAATCAAAATTAAAATGCAGAGGAAACTTAATTTTCCAAAAATGAATGCTACTCTTAATCTCTTGATACCATGAATTAAATACTGGTTCAAGAAACATGGCTTTCTTTGAAAGGATTGTAAGAGCCATGGCGGGGGAGAATATCCAGAGACATTCCCCCCCCCTTAAAAACACCACACACACACACACACACACACACACACACACACACACACACACAAATAAACTGGTTACTGTTTGTACAATTCATAACCCCTTATCCCATGGCCCTCAGTCGGTTGGGAACAGGGAAGAAGGAAATGGGGATACCATCACAAGACTTGCTTACGCAATGTATCTAATTATTAACAATAAATATGTTTTTAAAAAAGAAACATGGCTTTCCTACACAGACTCAATAGTGCTTTGAGTTGATGACATTTAAGAGATATTGATGTCTGAAACTATATTTTCCAGGATGCTGTAATATTAGAAGGGCATCCATTCTTTGCTCATGCTTCATTTTAGCTGTTGATTTTCAACATACTTTGGAAATACATTCAGCTTCAGGTTTCTCTATTAAGAAAAAGATCTGTCCTTGGTAAACAGTGTAGCAGTGAATAGTGGTGATTGCCGGAAACAAAAGGAATGATTACTCAGTACAGCAGGTCCTGTTAAGGCTTACATCACTGAGTGATAAAGAGGTACTTTTAACAAAGGAGGATGTGAAAGATTGTGCTAAAGTGGTCACAGATGCCTGGAGTTCCTCCTGCCTACAGAATGAACAGACCTAAAGCCCTTCTTGTATAAGAAAGCTCTTCTCGACTACAGTGACATTTCCAAAAAGATATTGGTTTGCTGAGTCTAGGGAATATGAATAAAATGTTAAATGGGCTGGTGAGATAGTTCAATGATTAAAGGCACCTGCTTGCAAAGCCTGGCATCCTGGGTTGGCCTGGGTTTGATTCCATAGTATCCAGGAAAAGCCAGGTGCACAAAGTGTAATATCCAGAGAGACATGGCCCCCTCAGTAACAACATACTAGGGCCAGTGGAGCTGGGCTGACTCCTAGGCTATCCATGGTCCCCTGCCCCCAAGGACTGATCCAGACTGCCCATGGAGGAAGCTGATTGGGGATGGGGAAAAGGGGCATTGGGGAACTGGGGATAACAACTCATGGTTTGCCCATTAAGTAATGTAACTCATTATGGACATGTATCTGGAGTTCATTTGCAGTGGAAAGAGGTCCCCATGTGCCTGTTCATTCTCTCTCTCTCTCTCTCTCTCTCTCTCTCTCTCTCTCTCTCCTCACAAATAAATAAAAATGTATTAAAGGTATTTATTTAATTTTTAACTTAATATATATGTAATGTTAAACCACTCCTGTTTTTGAGTTTTGTAATCTAAATGTCAAAATTAATTAAATGTTGGAACTAATATCTGGAAGCTGTTGGTTTGTCCGAAGTTCTCATTGCTGTGACACACAAACAGAAGCAGCTTTGGGGAGGAAAGGGTTTATTTTGGCTTACACTCTTGAGGGGAAGCTTCATGGTGCCAGGGAAAAGCATGGCATGAGCAGAGCCTGGACATCTCCTCTACCACAGCAGGTAGGAAACATCAGCAGGAGAGTGAGCCAAACAAACCTGGCTAACTGGGGACCAGTAAACCACATACATCTCATGGTCTACTCCCAGCAACACACCTCCTCTGAAAGGCTCCACCTCCCAAATGCCACCAGCTGGGGAGCAAGCCACCTAATTCAAACTACCACACAGATCCAAGAAATGCTATAGAGAATAATATGTTTTTAGTATAGTAGAGCTCAGCTGACTGAAATATGGCACTAGCAACATCAAGGTCATTGACCCCAATGGAACTTTTTGGTATCACACTGAGGAAGAGGTTAATTATCCAAAGAAGCTTTGACCCTGACACTCAAAGTCTACTGTTGGTCACAAATGAACCACTGTGAGCATTTTGGGGGATCTTTTAATACAAGTAAAAAAGGAATTGAAATAGACTATCACAAATGAATCACATTATTATTTTTATTTTTTATTTTTGTTCTTTTGAGCTAGGGAGACTCACACTAGCCCAGGCTAACCTGGCATTCACTCCTTCATGCGGGGTCCAAAGGCATGTGCTACCATGCTCAGCTATTTTACATTATTTTAAAGTTTCTAGAACAGAGCCAAAGATATGATAAATGCTTAATAAATGTTTTTGAATGAAGAAGTATTTATATTCATATAAAACAGACCCTTTTATGCAGTTATAAGTCAATGTCGGTTCAGCCACCTGATTTGTGACAAAGCTGACAAAATGCAAACTGGAATAAAGACAGAAGATCAAACATATGATGCTGTAGAATAAAACTAGACCCTTATCCCACACCTTGCCCCAAAATCAACTCCAAACAACTCAAAGACCTCCATGCTAACCTCAATTTCTGAAACAGCGAGAGGAAAGAGTAGGGAGATTACTCTAAAGTACAGATGTAGGGAGGCATTTTCTGAATAGAACCTTGTTTGCCCAAGAAGTAAAGCAGACAATCAACAAATGGGACCTCAGGAAACTAAAAACCTTTTGTACAGCTAAGGAAACCATCAACTGAGTCAAGGGTAATCCATGAAATGGAAGAAAATCTTTGCTAGGTAAATATCTGAAAGAGGTTAATATCTAGAGTATACAAAAGAACATTTAAAAAATCCCCTAAGGAATAAAACATGTTCTATATCGCAAAGGAAGAAAAACAAATGAGCAATATTTTAAGAAGTGGTTAGCATCCTTAGCTATCAGGGAAATACAAATTAAAACTACTTTGAGTTTCTATCTCATTCCAATCAGAATGGTATCTTCAAAAAAAGTCAAAGGAGGGCTGGAGAGTGGTTAAGTGTGCTTCTTGCAAAAATCTGAGGGCCTGAGGGGGTCTGTGATCACCCAAGTACATATCACAGAAGTCACATAAGTGGCAGAGCATGGCTAAGCCTGTCTGTGACCCTAGTGTTGTGGGGAGTGGACATTAGATTTTCCTGGGTTTGCAAAGAGTAAGCTCCAGAATCAGTAAGAGACAAAACAGAGGGGGGTGAGGAATGGAGAGGATCAACTGACATTTTCCTCCAGCCAGCATAGGTGAGTGTACAGGGCACAACAGGTAAGTGCACGGGGCATTGCAGTGGCACATATATGGACATATACTGCACATTCGGTACCACACATACTAAGCACATGCAAAATCAATCAAATGATTTTAAAAATGCTAGTGCGGGTGTGGGGAACAAGAAACCTTGTTCACTGTTGGTGGGAATGTAAACTAGTGTGCCATTACGTAAATCAGTGTGGAGGTTTCTCAGAAAGCTACAAAGAAATCTACTATATAAATTATACTATAGTAGTTATCTGCTCAGCCATGTTTGTTGCTGCTCTAGGCAATATCTAGGAAATGAAATCAGCCTAGATGCCCATCAACTAATGAATGAATGATGAAGGTGTGGTACATATACACAAATTTTATTCATCTATAAAAAAATGAAATTCACAGGAAAATGGATGAATCTTGAAAATATATTGAGGTAATCGAGGCTCAGAAAGGAAAATATTTCATAAACCTAAGTGACGAGACAAACAGGAGACCAATGACCACAGCAAGTCTGCTAACCCATGAAAGGAGACAGACACCAATGATATCCAACACAACCCAGGGCAAATATCCAGAGATACTTAAGATCTCAACAGTAAAGCAGACAACACTCACCCACCATGATTCAGGAAACTGAGAAGAAGAGGGGGTGGAAAGATTGTAAGAACCATGGTGGGGGAGAATATCTAGAGACATTGCCCCCCTCAGCAACAATACACAAGGGGGATGAAGAAAAACAATGAAAAACTGGCTACCTTGGGTGCAGTTCATACCCCCTAACATATAGACAGATCCAGTATATGCACCGAGGAAGTACCCCAGTGGGTAGGGGACAGAGAGGAGGGAAACGAGGACACCTTCACAAGATTTGCTCATACAATGTATATACTTATTCATAATAAAGATATTAATTTAAAAAAAGAAAAATGTCTCATGTTCTCTCTCATATGTGGATTCTAACTTCAAATTCTTAGACTTTTATGAAGTTGAAGAGTCAGTAGTGTCCAGGAATCTAGAAAGGAGCCGTGATGGGAGTAAGGAGGAGAGACTTAAGGAGAGGGGACAGTGGATATTTAGAAAGGTGGGGAGTATAGGTGGAAAGGATTAAGTGAGATCAAGGGAGGGAGAATGAGGAACAGAGGAGGTGAGGAGAATATTAACCAAAACTAAAGATACTATTAAAAAATCACAGAGAAATCTACTTCTTTTTTAGCTACTGAAAAAAAAAAAAACTCATTACAAAAAGATAAAGGCCGGGCAGAAGTACCTTGCAGGGGATATGTAATGCTTCTAGAAGTCACAGGATGTTACAGGGAAACCACCGAGCCAGGGAGAGGGTACAGCTCAGTGAGTTGCTGATCAAGGAGGTCCCCTAGAACAAAACAGGATCAGCTACCCACAAGAACTAGATGGTAAGTCCCTTTTACTGAAAACAGCACATGCTTTGGTTGTAGGACATTGAGAAATCAAGTTGAAACTGAGCTGGAAGCCTCTTCTCAGCTGGCTAGCCACCATAAGTCTGGAGAGTGCTATGCTGGCTGCAGGAAAAAAAACTTACAAAAAGCAGTGGATCCACCCTGTGTGCTGCTAGACAACTGGTCAACCAGGCTATAAGCAATATATATATACTTAGTAATACTTGAGGACTGCTCCACAGGAGAGAATTCATGCCTTGTATGATAGTCAAGATGATAGCTGGGAAGGTCAAAGACCCTCAGTAACTACTACTACTGTTGTTGTTTGCCAAACAATTTGACCTCTAAATGTTTATGCTTATGCTCACAGATTAGTGCTTCTTTCTGTTTTTCGAGATGGCATTGACTAATGGACAGACTCAAAGCTTGTCAAAGTCCTGAAAATGAGTAAGAACTGAGTGCCTAGTGCTAAATGTCCATCAAAATCCAGAAGTATCTAATTATGGCAGCACCAAACAATGCCTCCTCCTAGGCGCTGGACCAGGGTGGGGATAGGGATTATAGCTACTTTCCTGAGAAAGAGCTCAAAATAATTAAAAGGGAACTACAACCCTCCACCCCATCCTATTCCCTGTTCTCTCCCATCGTTCTCCTTTCCTCTCTGATCTCAGGCTCTTTTCTCACTCAATATCATTCTTTGTTTTTCTTCTTTCTCTGGGTGACTCTTTCTACCACACCTTCACTTACCCTGCCTCTGCTTTGCCCTAAAGTCCAGCTCTGTAAGATACGTGAGAGAAAGCTAGCCCCTGATCCCTGCTGTTCTCCACCAGAACAAAGCCTCCACAATTCCTTGCTGTCAACCTCTCTGCCTCGGAAAACAGAGGTGGTAACTGCTGCCACAGGAATAAAGGCAGCTGTCTGAGGACACTGGATGCAGTGATACAAGTTCTGAATATAGACCCTGAGAAGTGCTGGTATTTAGGGGTGAGGAAAGCAGAAGTCAGAGAGGATATAAAACTGAAAATTAGAGAGATGTTGAATTCTTGGAAGCCAAGAGAGAAGAAATGTCTCAGGAAGTCAATAACCATCATTAGTACTAAATGTCAGGTATAGTCAAGGTCAGGTATAAAAATCCTCTGTTGGTTTTAACAGTTAAGTGTGCAATTTGAAGAACCAGTTTCTGTGGATTAGGAAAGGGTGGAAACTAGAAACCAGATGTTCATGAGCTGACAATGTGTTTCCCTAGCCCATCAGCAGGTGTTGTGGATGAGCCACCTAAGACCAGAAGATCTCAGCAGAACCCAGCAAAAATCATCCCACCCACAGATTCAAGAACTGAATAAGTGGTTTTTATTTGGGGCAGTGGAATTTTTTTGTAGCAAAATCAATATAGGAGCAAGACTTGGACACAGAAATGGATAGAGAAAATTCTGGGATGAGAATGAGTCTGAAAATTCAAAACAGAAGTAGAGAGTGAGGCATATGAAGCTATGTGAAAGAATGGGCTCCCAAATCAAAGTGAGCAAGAAAGAAAGATGCCCAATGAAGGGACAGAAGATCAAGAAGGGAGTTCATCCCCTGAAGACTCACACTCACAGCTTGGAGATGTCAGAGGTTCAGTGAGAGGAGAAAAGCAGTGATGATCAATCCCTGCTTCAGTAATGTTGTTGCTAAGTAACTAGGTGTCTGCTTGAGCTTGATTTATCACCACATTCTTCCTTCTCAATCCATTTCTGAATTAGCTAGGAATAGAAACTGGACACCATTTAAATCACTCCATGCCTCCCTACTGCTGGGTAATGACAATTCAATTATAACAACCCAGAAAATTCTTAAAAATAAGTAATCAGGAATCTATATCCATCATGAAAAATTTAAACAATTATAGACACTTCTTTGTCAGCACCACAAAGATTAAACTACATGTCACCTGACCATTATTTAAATTTGAGTAAAATTCTTCAAATAAATTTTATTCACTCAAATATTTAATGAAATATTATTTCCGTTGGGAAAAATGTAGTGCTAATGCTATGAACTGAATTACCCCCATTATCTCCTAACCCCACTTCAAGGTCACCTTCAAGTCCTGGTTTCCTTTTCTCATTCACCAATAAAAACTGCTGACATTCCTCCTGATGCATGTTTGTAAGTTACAGTGTTTGTTTCCTAGATCTTCTTTCAGTAGAAAAATCCCCTCTGCATTTGTCAGCATGGCTGCCAGAACAAACAGCACAGACTGAATGGCTCCAGACTTGGAGGATGGACGTGCTGGTAGGTTGGGTTTCTTCTGAAGTCTCTCCTTGGCTCACTGATGGCCACTTTTTCTGCATTGTCCTAAGTTTTTCATTTTCCAAAGATACCAATGGAACACGCATGGTGGCATATGCCTATAATCCCAGCACTCAAGAGGCAGAGGCAGGAGGGTTGCCCTATATTTGATGTCAGCCTAGTCACCATAGACTGGATCTACACAGTGAGGCCCTGTCTTAGTAAAGATGCCAACTGTAATAGATTAGGACCCACCTTTCAGTGCCCTATTTAAACTCGATAACTTCTTTTTTTAAATAAACATTTGTATGAGCAAATCTTGTGAATGTGTCTCCATTTCCCTCCTCTCTGTCCCCTACCCACTGAGGTAGAAGCACTATCTCCAAATATAGTCACATTTTTTTAGATACCAGGGGTTCAAATAATCCTTTTTCTCTTTAATTCAGCACATTGATATGTCTATCCACCTCAACCAGGTAGGTAATAATACGTCTATCAGAAATACAAATCTTGTCCCCAAAATGCTTGATGTTTATTGAGATGAGGCAGAGGTAACCTCACCACAGATCTTTAGATGCATCTATTGTTAAAAAGACTGAGGAATTTATAAAGTTCATTTAAAACTGAATTCAGAAAAGAAAATGCTGATTTCAGCCAACATCCAGGTGCAATAAGACTGTGTAACACATAACTCCCTAATCTTAGTGGCTCCCCAGACAGACATCCATTCCTCTCAGATGAGTCTTCACATTGGCCAATGTGGGTCTACTTCAGGCTGAGAGCCAAGTTCAGGCTCAGGTTGACTGTACATGCCTCTCACCCTGGAGCTAAGGTTTCTCAGCGTATGCACTTCCCACCTAGATGGCAGACAGACAAGTAACCATGCCAACCGTGCTAATATGTTTAGAGCCACAGTTTATGGAACATCTGCTAACATTTTATCAGCCAAGTCATCACATCACCAAATCTGAAGTCAGTGGGGTGGGGTACTCAGCCCCACTACTCTACTGGGAAGCCACACCAATGTTGGGCATGTAATGGATAATTAAAGAGTGTGTGTGTGGAGCTGGGAACAATGCAATCTTTGGAATAGCTTGTCAGTAACTGAAGTAAGGACTCCCTAAGAGCACTGAGGATTATTGTTGGATGCTCCAGTTTCTAGGAACCTTAACAATACATGACTTCTAGACACACAGACATGCACTTGCTAACTGACTCTGTCTTTATAATGGGATGCATAATTCCGCCAAAGAAATATGTCTTAAGTCTTTGTCTTTTAGGTAATTAAACTATAATATAAAGTTATCCCTTTGACTTTTACTGAGATTTTATTGAGGTAATAAAACTGATCATATATGTCAGCTAGACACTTAAGATAGCACTCGCTAGCCAATGTAAAACATCAGAAATTCTCAAAACCATTCCAAGGGCCATTACCATATGCGAGATGGGGCACTGGGAACCCAACCACATCTCTTTAGATGTGTGCATTTTTTAAAGGAGTGAGGATTTATAAACCTCATTAAAAACTGAATTTAGAAAGATGATTTAGCCAGGGGGAGAGTCAGAGTAAAGGAGAGGGTGGTGAGAGAGAGAAAGAGAACCCAGAAAACAATCTAAAGTTTAGAAAGCCCTCGGTATAGATGTGGTGTTGTGTTATAGATGGGCTCATGGCTCCTACAAACTATGACCTTCTCACAGCTCAGGATTAGCCAGATTGTCTGCTGATGTCTGGACAGTCCACTGGGGGAAGGTAGGGGACATCAGAGCATTCTTTCCAATTACTTTTCATCTCTGGATATCCTATGCCTGACTACTTACCAGGTTTGGTAGTTAATTAATGTAAAAGCAGCCTGACACCATGCTCATTAGTGACTCTCATAGGAAGTCTTCACACACACACACACCATTTCCTTACCCAGGTCATTTGAAAGAAGGATACACTTTACCAATAGACAAAGAAAATTTAGGTATTAAAATATATTAGAAAAAATAAAATAAATGCAAAAAGTACTAGAAACTCCAGCTGGGAAATTTGCTTATTTAGTAAAGCACTTGCTATGCAAGTATGAGAACCTGAGTTCAGATCCCCAGCACCCACATCAATTCTGGGTGTGGTGGTGCATACCTATAATATCATTGCTTGTAGGCAGAGATAGGTGGATCCTTGGGACAAGCTGTAGCTAGTTAACCAATTCAGGGAGTTCTGGGCCCAGTGAGAGACCCTATCTCAATTAATAAGGTTGAAGAAATTGAGGAAGACACCCGAGGTCGACCTCTGGCCTCTACTTGCATGTGCTCACACATACATGTGTACCTGCACACACACATACATGTCCTTACACACATACAAACATACATATACACATACACATGGAAAATATTTAAAAATAAAACATGCTAGAAAATGCCAACAACTCTAGATGTTATAGTGCTGGGAATTTATACGTTAGGAATAGGGCAGGAGTCTGTATTTTACAGAAATGCAGATTTTACCGTGACATAGTTTCTGATATTTGATAGGAACATCAGCTCTCTTTTACCAACTATGCTCCTTGTCAGAATCTTTTCCTATCCCATTTCTCTGTGGTTCTTGTCATTGCATCAGGGAGAGGCTTTAGCTGGGATATTTCAGAGATTACTTGGAATAAAATCCTCCCTTATTGAAAATCCTTAATGAACAAATTTACCCTCCATCATATTCAATTAAATATATTTAAGGAATTCAAAATAGGCATCTTTCCTATTCTTCTTGAGAATTCTGAGTCCAAAGCAAACGAGGCATACTCAGTTGAACATACAACGTCTGGATAGAGACTACTGAGAACCCTGGGTTCCACTGGAGTCAAGAAATCCGAAAGGCATGATATGCTGCATTTCCACAAAGCAGGAGCAGTCTGGAGCCTCTGCTCCTCTGTGAGATGCAGGCTGGCACAGCAGGAGCCCTCAAGCCCAGGCCTGTGGGAGCCTGGCTGGGTGGGAGGTGTGCTGCTCTGTCTTTGCTTTGGCATCTCTTTCTACCCTCCACCTCAGTCTTCCCTCAGTCTCCAATCGTTTCCCTCATTTTTCTTCTAACAGCAGACAGACATCTGACTGGCTAACAGATCCCCATAGCCTTGAAGTAGAGGTCATTCGTAGTACAGTGTCTTTTCTTCCTTAAATCGTGGCTTCTATTGACCATAAAATGGCTACAGCACTTGTGCATGTCTTCCTGTCTTCCACCACTCATCTAACTGGCTTGATTTCTTTCCTTTTCCAGCTCGGCCCTGCCTCTGTGTTCTCTTGTCACCACACTCTTTTGCACATTTAGATTCCTTCATTCCCTATCTTTTTCAACCCCACTTTTCAATGTGTGGTATATGAAAAGCACTCCTTTCACAGCTCTTTCTTGGCCCACAGTCACTAACAAGATTGTTAGCTCCTAGGGTCATGGCTTTTTTCCACAACTCAAAAGACAGAACCTATTTGTTGGCAGCTGAGTCTGATATTGTCCCGCCTGGATGTGAGGCAAGCCTGGGGGATTTCTGCCAGCATGTCGGAGTCAATACTACTGTAAGTCACCTCCAATTCCCAGCACTCCCATGTTATTGTGTCTGCTCACAAACGGGTGCTCTTTCCTAGGAACCCAAAGCACTCCTGCTGGGATGCATTTACACAGCGCTGATGTTCAGGTAATAAACTGAGGATACACCTCAGGAGTTCAGGATGTCCTTGCCGGCACCATCCCACTCCTTTGCACGCAGTTCACACTGATACACCATAGCCTTTCTAACACTAAAAGGCAAATGGGTATCCGTTTGTTTGCTTGCTTTTTTAAAATATATATATATATTTATTGTCCATAATGAGTTACATTATTTAGTGGGCAAACCATGAGTTATTATCCCGAATTCCCCCCCTCCCCATCTCTGATCAGTTGGCTGAGATCCTGGCAAGAGAGGAGCCACCACAGTCATATCGTGGAGGATCCATAGGGAACCCAGCAGACAATGACAGATGAACAAGGGACCGATAACCACAGCCATTCAATCAACACAGGATAGGCCAATGCTTGCTTTTTTTTAAATCTAGTCAGGTCAGGTTTTCTACAAGAAAAAAAATAGACCCAAAATATTTCTTGAGCTTCGTTTCATTGCCTGGGTTGTACTTTTTCATATTTTCTGCTTTGAATAATCAAATGGAAGAACAATGATACATAACATTTTCTAAGTGCTTACTCTGAGGCTCTAGCATTTGTCTCATGTGGGTTATCTTAGTTCCTCTTTGCAGAAATTCATAAATTAGGTAAGAATCTTTAATCTGGACTATAAGGGTATCCAGGATTGGCAGAGGTAGCCAGTGGCTAAACTTGGAAGTTCTGGATATTCCCTCAGAGGTGCTTTCATATGGAAGTGAATGTAGCATCCAATGGAGTTCATGTGTTACCCATGGAAAATTGTACTTATAGCACATAGAGTCTTGGAACTGCAGGGAACTAGTGGATGACTGTCTTTTCTAGTGTCCTGACACTGGCTTCAATCTACTCTTCTACCGTAACAATACTTATCAATTAAAAGCACTATCAAAGGATCATCCTTCTTGCTGTTAATGTTATTAACCTCATCCTGCATTGGTCCAGCATGTGAACTCAAAATCCACTTAGCCATTTCTCCTCCTGGCAAAGCCCTGGGTGCATCCTTTTCTACATTGCATTTAGCCTCCCACAATTGATCTTGTAAACAAGTCATTGGTAACTTATCCTTATCAAACAGATTAAATTTGGCTGGGCTCAAGTAAATGCATTAGTTGCTTTCACAACCTACAAATTTTAACAGCCAAAGAAGTGCTAATATTTTGACAATGCAATATGTCCTCATTCAAAACAGAAACCAGAATCCTCTGTGTAGATGCCTTATTTTAAAGCACAGAATTTAAATGTGAAAATGCAAATTCACAAGCCAACTTTTCCATTTTAGACTACATAGCCTCTCCCTCTGCAAATTAAGGGTGTGTACTTTCTAAAAGGAAACCTCTAATTTAGAAACAAAACCTTTGAAAATAGTGCCAGGTTTAAAAGAAAATCCTCTCTCTGAGTGTAAGACAAATGGCAAGTGTTGGCGGTGGATGCTGAATAGTCCTTAATTGCAAATGGTAAATGCTGGAAGCAGAAATCAACATAACTCAAGCTATTCCAGCCTCAAAGCTATTAAAATAGAGGAATTTATGCATCAGACTTCCATACGACCTTCATTTCTTTGCAAGAGTTTGCTTTCTCCAACTGACAGATTTTCTTCTGAAAGAAGGGGGAAAGGACATGGATGATAGTCTTGCAAAGATGACCCCTCTGGCTAGAAACTGTATCTTACCCTTTCCATTTCTCATGAGCCTAGACTCCTTCAAGTACTAACGTCTTCTAAATCGACACGTTACTTACAATGGTTCCTACTTCTCAATCAATTTTTTAACATATCCAGATCTCCACTGGGGTTTAAAAAATGCAATTTTTTGGCAGAGGTAGCCAGTGGCTAGACTTGGAATTCTGGATATACCTTCAGAGGTGCTTTCATATGGAAGTGAATGTAGCATCAATGGAATTCACATGTTGCCCACAGAAAATTGAATTTGCTAATAGCACATGGAGTCTTAGAACTGCAGGGAATGTGTGGCTGCATTTTCTGACACCCACTTTCAATCTTATCTTCTACACTAACAACGCTTATCAATTAAAAGTAGTATCAAAGGACCATCCTTCCTGCTGTTAGTATTATTAACCTCATCTGCCAACAAAGTTTTCCTACAATATTTCTTAGATGCATAGTTTCTTTTTGCCTCCACTTCTACTCATTCTTTAATGTATTAATACATCCATTCATCCATTTATCCATTCATTAACTCAACAAATATTTAGTAATTATGTACTATACATAAAACATTGTGTGAACTGCTGTTGGAAATTATATGTTATGGTGGGAATATAGAATGCCACAAAGACTCATAGGCTGAAGGCTTCGTCCCTAGTTCGTGGCAATATTTTGAAGTACGTAGATTATGAGATTATAAACTTTAACCATGAATTAAATCATCGAGGGAGCTCATAGCTGAATAACCTATTAGGTGAGGCCTAGTTGAAGGAAGTAGGCCACTTGGGACATGTGTTTGAAGCCTGTATCTTATCTCCAAAGTTCTCTCTCTCTCTTCTCTCTCTCTCTCTCTCTCTCTCTCTCTCTCTCTCTCTCTCTCTCTCTCTCTCTCTCTCTCTCTCTCTCACTCTCTCCCTTTTTGTCTGCAATGAGCATCTTTCCCTTGTCATGTCCTTCCATAGGCCTAGGAAGTAAAGTCAGCCCATCACGGACTGAGACCTCTAAAACCACAAACCAAAGGGAATCTTTCCTCCCTTTCATTGTTTTATCAGATATTTTGTCAATCTCTGAAAAGTGATATAATATGTACATGATAAGCTCTCATATTTATTCTATTGACTTGCCACAAAAAAGGGACTCAGTCAAACGAAATCATTATGCTTTTCAATAATTGTCTATCATATTATTTCATGCACAGATCTACATATTTTAAGGTTCTTCAAATATATGCTTTAACTTCTAATGGTCGGACTTCAGGTACCACAACATATGCATTGAAGGAACTATGCATCCTATGTCCTGGGGGTTACATGGAAGGATAGACGAGGAGCTAAGAAACAGACAAAAAGTTGACAGAGGTGGTTGAAAAGGTTGAGACAGAATCTGTTAGAACAGATGAAATCTGGCTTTCATTCAGGCTTGCTTTATTTCCCAGGAGATATTTAGCATTGCCTGAGGACACTTTTGGTTGTGACACGGGGCAGGTGGGGTCTAGTAAGAAAGAGATGTGGTTGAACATCCTGTGGTGTGCAGGACACTCCACAGTAAGAAATCATCTACCCCAGTATCAATACTGTTTAGATTAAGAAACCCTGGGGAAGAGGATTGAGTAGGAGTTCTTATATTCCTTCCATACCGTGGCAATGCCCATCAGCCCCATCCATGACTAGGTAGAACCACAAGAGTGTATAAGGAGACAAGTCCTGATAACAGTCTGAATGTCCAGGCTTCAACACATACCTCCATAGAGAGGCGGTAACATTGGAGCTAGAAAGTTGGAAAGAGAGCAGCTAAATTTTGGACAGGGCACACACTGGGTTGCTTGTTGCTCAGAGGACTGGTTCTGAACCAGGTTCACATTCACTAGACTTGGCGATTTGAGATAATCACTAAAACAGCATTCTCTTAGTTCCTCACCTATGAAATAATCTGACAGGTAGTTAAAGGACTAGTGCAGATAAGATCCAAGTATGTATCTACTAACTATTGTATGATTAAGGAGTTTTTACCATTTGCCAGACATTGTTCTAAACATTTATATGTTCATGTGAACTCACTCCATCCCCACAATCAAATGTAGGCTGGGCAAGCGTATCATCTACATTTTATCAGAAGAGCAAATTCAAACACAGAGACTCTAAGCAAATTGTTCAAGTTTAAACAACTGGTCAGTGGTGAGGGTCACTAGCCTCCAGTGGCTGGACACTCTCTCCAAGCTTTTCAGGGGTGGTGATTCATTGCTGCCTGATACCCTGAGGAAGGAAGTCTTAGCCAGGCTAGTCAATCAACCAATGATTCTTAAGACTTAGCTCCATGTACTAGTCACGAGAGATAGACTGATGAGTGCCTTAGTCTGTATATGCTTGCCTTAACAAAATACTTCAGACAGAGTAATTAATAAAGAATAGAATTTTATTTTTATCACAGTTCTAGAGACCAAAAGTGCAAGACCAAGGCTGGGTTCATCTGTCTGGTGAGGGTAATTCTTTTCTCCAAAGATGATGCTTTATGGCTACATCCTCTGAAGAAGCAATAAAGGACACAGAAAGAATGCTGTGTCCTCACATGGCAGAAGGGCAGGATGACCCATTGCTTCATAAAGCCTATTTTATAAGGGCCATGCTCCCATTCATGAGGGAAGATGCCTTCATTATCTAGTCACCTTTCAAAGGCCTTTTCTTAGCATCTCATTGGCCATTAAGTTTCATTGCCTGAGTTTTGGAAGACATATATTCAAATAGCAATGGAGAAAAAAAACATAGACTACATGTAGTGTGCACAGTCAGTGTGCACAAGAGAAAGGCATGAAAAAGATGTGCATTCTGGGCTCACCTTGCTCATCTGACTCAGGAGTCTGCCTTTGTGACAGGCACACAAAGTTTCTAATGATCAGTGGTACACTGGCAATGTTTTGCAGAACGATTGGTCAACCACTGGGTTTTGTAACATGTAATTCTGAGTTGAAATGGGATCAAAGGAGCTCAGCACAGTTAAATAGAACACACTGGAAAAGAAATTCTGTACACATGCTACCTGCCAGAGAGTTAAATTATGGAAGAGGGTCAGAGCAGCCTGAAGCAGGAGAGGTTACCTGATTGACACGGACCTCTATAACAAGAGACCAGAGTGCTCAATGGTCTTTTCTAAAAGAAAGCCTTTAGCTACTCATATGAAAGGTGTCCTTTGAAAGTTAACTTTTCAAAGCCACCCCAGGGCCCTGGCTAGTGGAATGACTGGGAATCAAGGAAATCTGACTCTAATGGAGGTCAAGAAACTCAAAATTCTATTTCTCTGCAGTAGTTCCCAATTTCACTCATCGCATAGCAAACTGTCTGTCTGACTCTTTTCTGCATATTAAAATGGTCAGTCAAAATTTTGGTATGTATCGCTAAACAAAAGAATACCGATGCTCATTCACATTCAAAATTACCATATAATTAGAGTCTAACATATACACAATCCAGCAGAAACATTACAATCTAATTAATACCTTAGGCCAATGATTATGCACTGATGTTGGGAATGGGGCCCAGCTGGACAAAAGGCCTTCTCAGTCCTGCAGGTTGTGAAATTCACTGAATTGCTAGGCTCTATTCTTCATCTTAATGACAAAAAGCTGGTGGAAGTTAGATTACATAGTACGTTCCAACTTCAGTCACAACCAGATGGGAACACAAAGTTAATGCTTGAGTCAAGAATCAAAGAGTATACGAGAAAGTGCTCTCCGGAGGTACCTGGGGATATTTGAGGTGTGGTGTGTGATGTGTGAAGTTATTTTTTTGTTGTTGTTAAACATAGTTGTGCAGGACTATTAAGGAAACTGAGTCAGAACACAAATGTACTTTTTGTAGGTACTAGTTAAAAAATTGGAAAGCCATCGATTGAGAAGACCCTTCCCGTGCTGGTGTTCTAATTGTGATTTCACCTCATCTGTAATTGACCTTGGGAATCACCACAAGATGCCAAAGAATCCAGACTTGCTCCTGCTTTGCTTCAGCTTGAAACACCAAATGTACCCTTGTCTATCTGCATGTCTGAAGACTATGTGTCTCTAGACAGACATTGACCAATTTCCTGTGACCTCATCTTCTCCTGGAAGCTGATTGTATTCTCCACTGAGCAGAAGAGCTAAGGTAAATCTGAAAGGCAGGGCTTTTAGTTCATTTGCAGTGGCTGGAGTCCCTGGTGTGTGCCCATTCTCTCTCTCTCTCTCTCTCTCTCTCTCTCTCTCTCTCTCTCTCTCTCTCTCTCTCTCTCTCTCTCTCTCTCTCTCCTTGCAAATCAACAGCTTTCAATTCAGCCAAGTAATCCACTGAGTGACAGGGAGCTCTTAACTGGAACTGGGGACTCGGGCCAAATGCATTGGGAATCAAAATCTTGGGACCCCAAAGAGAATGATTTACGAGTGATTTACAAAGAGGCTACTAACAATAGAATCTAGCCAATTCAGTAATGTGTATCTCAGTTAACCTATACTGATCTCACTCTCCAATGGAGATTCTGTTTGTATTTTTCAGAAGGCAGCGAGAGAGCTGTGGCTCTTCCAACCCTACCAACGAGCCATAGGCCAATAGCTGACATCCTGGCAAGAGATAAGCCACCCCAGACCTACCATGGAGGATCCACATGGAATCCTGCAGAGAGTGGTGGGATAAACAAGAGACCTATATCCACAGCCAATCAGTCAACCCAGGATAAGCCAGACAGACAGACACCAAGGATTGTCAACACAACCTAAAGCAGAAGTACATAGGTCCCTAAGACCTCAACAATAAAGCAGCCCTAATACTCACCCACCATGACTCAGGGAACTGAGCGGAAGAGGGGGCAGAAAGATTTTAAAAGCCATGGTGGAGGAGAACTCCCAGAGACATGGCCCCCCTCAGTAACAACATACAAAGGGGGGTGGAACCTGATTGACTCCTAGGCTATCCATAATCCCCTACCCCATGGACTGATCCAGACTGCCCAAGGAGGAGGATATCCAGCTGATTGGGAACATGGAACAGAGGAATGGGGGAACTGGGGATACCAACTCATTATTTGCTCACTCAATGTATCTAATTATGGATAATAAAGAAAATCTGAAAGGCAGTCTGTACGATGACAAGGAAGAGGTTTTTAAAGAGGCACTTCCCCCAAATCAGTAATCACACCAACCATTCCCTTACAACGAGAAATATACAAAATCCTGCCAGAGATAATGATCTCAGAAAATTGATGAGCAATGAAACAATAATGTTTGGAGGAGCCAGAAAAGACAGTAGTACAATAAACAAGGATCAACAAAAACCCAGGAGAGCCTCTAAGCTGAGGCTCCCAGCCTCTTCCCCCTGTATCTCCCTCACACTCAGGATTATGCTACACCTGCTATAATATCCTTCAGAGAAATAAACTCCAGTACATTATTTTATAACATGATTTTCACACCATATCCTTTTTTAAATCATTTTTTTCACTTTGGAGTGTGAGGGCTGCCTGTTCTACCCCTTCACATCTGGGGTGACAGAACAACGTAACTGAAACATGTGAGGGAGCCCCTCAGTTACATCTGTCCACCCAGAAATTTGAAGAAGCCAGCTACATACACTCAATGTTTACATCAGAAATCATTCTATATGAGTAATGTCTAGCTATAACTGGAAAATAGTGTTAGATGAAACCTTAGCAAAACACTCCCTACTCCATATCTAGTTGACTCACCTAGGTGCTCTCCATCTGAAATATAGTCATGCCCAGTCAATCCATCCCTCAGTGTCCAGAGGTGCTAGTTTCAAAATTCCCAGGGTATAAAAATCTGTGGATCTTCTGACTCTCCTAGCTCTGTCTCCCACTGTTGCAGGCAGGCCAGCTAATCTGATGTTGCTTTGCAGTCTGGCATTTTGTCTGTAGTAGCAAGACACCCTGTCTCAAAGAAGGTGGAGCACAGACAGACACCTCAAAGTTCTGACCTCTACATGTATGGTGGTTTGGAACAGATGTCCCCCCATAAACTCTTGCATTCTGAACGTTTGGTCATTTCTGGTGGCAATTTGGGAGGTGGAGCCTTGCTGGAGGAGATGTGTTTGTGGGGGTGGACTTAGGGGTGTTATAACCAGGACTTGGCTTACCCTCCTGCTGCTGCTTTCCACATGCTGTGGCAGAGGTTATATCCACACTCTGCTCGTGCCATGATCACAAATCTCCCCTCGAGACTATAAACCAAAATAAAAAACGTTCCCTCCCCCCCCAAAAAAAAACCTGTGGATGATGTTCTATATATGACATACTATAGTATTTGCATATAACCTATTTCCATTCTATATTGTTTAAAACATCTCTAGACTCTGAACATATATAATATCATGGCTATATATCTGAATAGTGATGATGCCATGATGCAGGAGTAATAATAACAAAAATGGCTATACATATTCTTATTCAGTACTCAAATATTTTTTCAAATATTTCTATGACCCATGGTTAACAGAGATGGATGTCTGATTATGTAAACATATTTAGCAAACTGAGGACACTAGCCAAAATGTACAAATAGAAGTGAATTTCAAATGTAGTCATCAGAGGCCTGAGACAGAATCAATCACAAAGAAAACATATGGGAAGAGCGAAGGGAAATTGCATAGATACACATCTAATAACTGCATCTCTCCCCACCTAGGCTCTGGGTGGGGATTTTGGGTAGTAGTGTTCTGAGTACTGTGTGTCTGTGTACACTCTACCCTGTGGAAGTAACACAGAAAGATTAGTTTTGGGTGCAAGGAAAACACCTTTGAGGGGAAACCCATGGGCCTGGAGAGTTTAATATAATGCAAATATTTAGGGAAATTTTGACTCAACTATTACCAGAGCATTATCACAAAGTAGTGAGGCCTATACATCTTCAGATTGCAAGACAAAGGGAAGTCACTTCACTTAAAACAACCCCAAATAGAAACCAATAGAGCTATTTTAAAAGAGAGAGAGAGCATCAGACATTCATGGTGCATCTTTGCCAATAGAGTAATTCAAGGAGAAACAACCAGTTACAGGAGATGGTAACAACAGGTGAGCCCCTCAGGCAAGTAATATTTGTCATTTAGAGTAAGGAGTTCTACTCAGTGTTCTAAGAACAGAAATTCACCAATTACGCTTTAGACACTCACTATTACTGCCTACTTGAATCAAATGACTCTGAAATTAAATGCACAGTAGTTTATAGTGATTTTGGCAAGAATTGGAATTTTCTTTATAGTGTACAAATAGTTAATTACCTTAGTTAGCTTTTCTGGGATCTTTCCAAAAGTTTAAGCGAAATTAGCTTTGATTAATCAAGAAACAAACAAATTTACCTTGTGAACCTCGGTGTGAGTTTAATTTCCCAGTTCTTGTGGATTGTCAGTTCCAAACTTGACTTTCACTTAATGAGAGGATTGAAATCACACACGGGGGCCGACACTGCGCAGAGCTGTGGGTAAGAATAAGGCTGATGTGAGATCCAGTGTAACGGAGAATGCTAATTTTGCAAACAGAACAAGATGGTAATTTCCAGAATCTTGTTTTACTCATTCTATCTAATTCCACAAGCACCTGCATGATCACCTGCTAGGATGGAAGGGAATACTTGTTAGAAGATATATACAGAAAATATAAAAAGATTAGCCAGTGACTGTTACAAACAGTTCTGTGATGAAAGAATACTTGTAGGACACAATCTTCAGCATTTGCCGATACTTGTCGTTTAAATTTAGAAATGTGCCCATGATCTTCCTGATGATTGCACATCACAAAAGTGAAAACAGTAATTTTAATTTTCGTGGAAAATAAAGAAAGTGGGAACTTTGGTAATATATATTAAAATAAGCCTAACTAAGGCTTCTGTTTTTCAGGTAACTGAGAACTAAGGAATAATTTCTGTTCTATAAATAGTTTTAGGCACAGTATCCTTAAACATAGAGCAGAAAGCCAATCATTGGAAGAGAATCTGAATGCCGATGGTTGGCTTAGCTGGATTGCATTTGACCCTTGGTGGTGCCCAGGATGACTCACTGGGGAGACTCAACACTCAGCAAAGTGCTGAGAAGAAGTGACAGTGGCGTGTTCAGCACTAAGCAACACATATCTGTCATGTCCTCCAAGGCTCAGGGACTATTGTGGAAGACGTGGCAGAAAGAATGTAAGAGCCAAGGGACAGGAGTATTTACACTACTGTCTTCCAGACAGTAAGTGGCACTCATGACCTCACCGTGGTTGATGCGACCTACATGAGACCTATGTAATAGAAGGGAAAATAATGACATCAAAGTAGATCAGCGACTAATTGGAGAGAAGAGAGTATTCAGTGGAGGGGGATTTGGGAGGTGAAAGAGAGTGGTGGGAAGGGATTGTGATCATGGTACATGTCTAAGCGTGAGGGAAGTAAGAAGAGATGTACTATAAAACCCCAAGGCATGCCCCTAGTGACACACTTCCTCCAGCAAGGTTCCATCTCCTAAAGGTTCCATAACCCTCCTAAAGAGTACTCTGTGTGTGTGTGTGTGCATATGTGACATACATCCCTTCCTACATTATTTAATTTCCATAAATCAACACAAGTGTAATACCTTTGGCATTTTCACATTACATTTATTATTTGTTTTGAATCAGGATTTCACTTTGTAGCTCAGGCTATCCATCCCAGGATGGTATTAATTCATTATCTTCCTACCTTAGCCTCCAAAGCACCAGGACTACAAGCATACACCATCATAATCAGCTTTACAGTTACATTTAAAAAATCATTGCCATTGCATTTTACTTTAATGAGGGCCTACAATATCATCACATGAATGAATCAACCTAGCCCCATTTCCTTAATTCCAGAGGCACTTTTTGCCTACTAATTCTAGGGTAGAGGCTGACAAGATTAACAATAATGGCCATAATAAATTCTGTAGCTAGTATTTATCACACACTTACTGCCAGGCCATGTGCCAGGAACTTGCTCCTGGGTGTGAGGTCAATGCAGGCGGCTTGGTGTCGTCACCTGATAATTAGAATTTGACTGCAACTTCCAAAGGCTTACTGTGAAGGTAATTGGAAAAGTGCACAGTGCCCAGCACAAAATAAAGGCTCAGCAAACATCACTCCCACTAGCCAACACTGTGACGATGACTCCTCCTCTTCCTCCTCTTCTTCCTCCTCCTCTTCCTCTTCCTCCTCCTCTTTTTCCTCTTCTTCTTCCTCTTCCTCCTCCTCTTTTTCCTCCTCCTCCTCCTCTTCCTCCTCCAAGATGAAGGAACCACAGCTTGCGGATATGGATAAATTTTCAGGGGGTGGGGGTATGCTTCCACATGAGGGAATTATTATTCTTCCAGTCCTTTGAACTCTAGACTCTTACAATGACTCTATTGTATTTATGGAGTGATATGTATCTTATATTTAAAACATAAACCAGTATTATAGATTATTTCTCTAAATAGATCAGAGTAAATTGTTTCTTATCAACATATTTCCCAGGCATCCATTTTGCTCAACATAGTTTTGTCTTCTAATGATTTACTCTGCAAGTTCAGTCAAGTGACTTTCTGCATACTTTTTCTGCAAACCACGTGCTGGGTATATCATCACTTTCTGCTCTTTTTGGTGAGGAGAAGAAACACAACTCAGGACTCATTTAGTTTGTTGCATGAATGCAGCTATGCACCAGCTTTACTGGAGGAGGGCTCCTTTCTGAGTGCGATTACAAGGATCATTGAGGGGTTCATTCTAAATCTTCCCATTCTTTGATTGCTGGTGAGCTCTCCATGCTGTTCCTTCTGACATTTAACACAATCTAAAAAGTTTCAACTTGAGAAGTTGTGCTGGATATTCCTCTTTGCCCCTCAAAATCACTCCCACTCTCCCCACCATGGGGCAATGGCCTGCCAGAATGAGAGGGGAGCTACCTGGGTCTGGGGCAGTCAGGAAGGCACCAGTAAGAGAAAGGCGGGAGCACAGTAGGTCAGGCACTCATTGGGTCCTCACCCTGCCTGGATGCACTGGTCCTCCTTTCTCCATAGAGTTCTCTTCCTGCTGTTTTAGAATCTGTCTGATATCTCTATCCAAGCCCTTCACTCTCCCTGGTTCTTTCATCTCAGTTGAACCACTTTACAAACAGTCTCTTTATTAAAGTCTTCTTAGATTGCTCCATGCTGATTGATACACGTGACCCCATGATACCCTTGGGTCTGCTCTGGATAGACAAAATGCAGAAACATTTCCCTGAAGATGATAAGATTCCTAAGTCTGACTGGAATAAGCAAAATTAAGTTTGCCTCTTCCTCTCATACCTCATTCATATTCAAGATGTTCAGCGATAATCTTCAAGGGAGGGAAGATGTGAAGAGCTTTTCTTGAATTTTATTATTTTCCTTAAGAGTAATTCTGAAATTATCAGGAAAGACATGAGGCAAGGCTTCAATTCAGTGGCAGAAAGGTGCTGATGAGAATTCCTCAGTGGAGCAAAGCTGTGCAGACCCCATCCTGTGCTGGTTGGAAAACCTTAACTAGGTCCCTAAGAGTCAGAAGAGGCCGAACTAGGCTTGCCAGCACAGAGATCATGGTTACCTGTGTATTCAGCTACCTGTATTTCTTCTGCCTCCTCCCATGTGGGGGTTTCTATGACTGCCTGTCACTCCTCATCACAGTCTGTCATTACTCATTAACTTGCCTCTCACTTTTGGCCATATGGTGCTTGTGATGTAAACAGCCAGTCGTCTTTCTGAAATGAACTAGTATACAGACATTCCAAAATGTTTTCATCAATCTTTTCACTATTTATTATTTCTTCTGGGATTCTGGGCTTCATTGACAATGAGAATTGAGTTTTAGTATAATTGTAAGCTTTTTTATTATTAAATGATATCAATAATGTTATGGGCTATTTTATTGTCTTGGATCAATAGTTTCCCTTTCTTATTTTCATGTTTAATGTTGTTTTGGAAAGCAAGCAGTGCCAGACATCTGAAAGTCAGATCGCCAGCCAGCTGTACATGCTATTTTTATTTTGTTTGTTTGGTTTGCCTCAATTCAGTTAATTTTACTAATAGACAACTCTTTCAAAATATGTTGACATTCTAATTAAGTCTTAATAGCACTAAATCCACTCAGCCTTCGATGGCTTATTTTTCCTTTCTTAGATGGCTGTGTTCAAGGCATCCAAATTTACATGTTAAAACCTAGACAGTACTGACCACCTGCCTGTGTCTCCATGGCCCTTACTTCTCACTGGCAGGGAGACTTACCCTCAAAGCATGTGTCTAACGTTGAAGGGCCAATCTGAAATTAAAATTGTAATGGAGGCTTGCTTTGAACACCAGTGGTAATTTCTCTCTTGCATTGTGAGAGGCTACCTCTGTCCATGATTATTGAGCCTCTGTCTTCCAACAGCACCATTTTATCAATGTGTTGTCATAAGGACAAAGGTTTCAGAGTCCAACTCTCTGGATTAGGTTTCTGTCTGTCTCTTTGCTAGGTTCTTGTGATACAGTTATGTCACTGTCTAAGGGAGCAATAATGGTTCCAACTTCCTCAGGTTGCTGTCAAGCTTAAAAGGACACAAAGAAATGACTGAATACATGCTTAGTATTACCTTTGAGACTAGATTTCTATCTTCTCTCTCTGGCTACTTCAATTAAAGTCTCAGTAGGAGAGGAAACAAAAACAACTGAAAGTGACTTGACATGTTCTAAGAACTATAGAGATATGAATGGACTTAAGATAATCACTAAGAAATTTGATGCCTGTGGACACTAACAAACCCCAATGTCAGTTGTGATACCCTAAACACCTCCTATAACTGCAGCCATGCAGCGAGGATGTCCCAAAGGAGCTGGAGATGCTCCGAGGGAGGAAGAGAATCACTGAAAGGAAGATGGGCCAAGCAGGACATGAGAAAGAAACAGCCTCCCCTTCTCTCCAAGCCCTTCTATCCTGCCAGTGCCTCTCAATGGGAAGCCAATAGCAAGGGATTCTGGGAGCCAATGAAGTTTGACGTCACTGTGATGCAGTTCCTTAGAGAAGAGTTACACCTGCTGCATAAGAAGCTTCTCAGCTGCCTTACCTGCATGCAGTCTGTTCTGGAACTGAGCTCTAAGGACACCGGATTCCAACCATACCTGGGAGGTTCCACCTGAGTCAGCCTGTACTCTTTGACCCTCAAGCCTTGGTTCCAAGGGAAAAAGTTTTCCATAGGGTCTTCTGCACATGTCTGTTATTTTTGGCAACCTTAATAACCAACTTCCACACAACTGAACAAATCAACTGCAAAGAGATCCTAGCTGAACATTAGGACTATGGAAATAGAAGATTTGGACATTTTTTTCTCTATATTTGTTTTGGTGAAAAGTACAAGATGATAGGATGGCGGGAGTGTTGGAAAGGGAAAATATGAGTGACAAAAATGGAAAATAAGGTAATAAGCTTTGGAGAGATAATTTCCCTTGAGTCTTTGTAGTTCTGCATGTCTTAAAAGTAAAGGCATAGATTGCTCTGTGTATTTTCAAGAATGTATGCAGAGCCATGGAAGAAACAGTTCTGGAATATTTCACATCTCTTAAATCTGTCTTCTTTGTCCTATTGAACATTTTTTTCCTCAAATTACAGGATGACTATGGCTACTGCTAATCACAAAAGATTCACTTTTCTAAATTCAGCATCCCCTTGTATGAGTCAACTATCTCTCTCTATCTATCTATCTATCTATCTATCTATCTATCTATCTATCTATCTATCTATCATCTATCATCTATCATCTATCTATCTATCATCTATCATCTATTATCTATCATCTATCTATCTATCATCAATCATCTATCAAGCTATCATCTGTCTATCTATGTCAGTTCTCCTTTTCCCTTCCTCCCTTTTCCTTATTTTTGCCTTTCTTCCATGAAACACACACACACACACACACACACACACACACACACACACACAAACACACACACCTACAGAAGATGCAGACCCTGTGTTCTTTGGCTTTCTAAAGTCTAAAGCTTTGATCCAATAAATTTCTGGCCATTATGAATTAGACAGATTGTGGTTTTTCTGCTTTTGCAGTAAAAAATGTACTATTACTCTCATAAGAATACAAACAGATACATGGTGGGGGAGAATATCCAGAGGCATGACACCCCTGAGTAACAACATATTAGGACCAGGATATCGGGCTGACTACTAGGCTATCCATGGTCTCCTGCCCCAAGGACTGATCCAGACAGCCCACAGAGGAGGACATCCAGCTGATTGGGGATGGGGAAGAGGGGCATTGGGGGACTGGGGATAACAACTCATTGTTTGCCCATTAAATAATGTAACTCATTATGGACAATAAAAAATACAAACAGACCCCAAAGAAAGTGTAATCTGTGATTGAAGAAGACAATACACACCAGGAATAGGATCAGTGGGCACCTTGACCTTGGGCTTCTAGCCTCCAGGACTGTGAGAAATAAACTTCGGCTGTTGAAGTCTCTCAGTCATCAGCATCAGCTGATGAGCATCCAGCATTAATGGCAGCAGACTACCAAGTAAGGTTAAAAATCTCAAGCTGTTCACAATTCCTGCCAGGCAGGTCTACCTCGTCTAATAGATAATGACTGGTATAGGAGTCATGGCAGAGGAGGAAATGTGAAGTAGATTGGCAATTTTCATGTCTGCGGGAGACAGTAGTGGGCACACTAGGGCCTCTTGCCATTGCAAATGAACTCCAGATGCCTAAGCCACTTTATGCATCTGACTTTATGTGGGTATCTGGGCTGGCAGCTTTACAAGCAACTGAGTCATATTCCAAGCCATATATATGGGGAGAGAGAGAGAGAGAGAGAGAGAGAGAGAGAGAGAGAGAGAGAGAGAATCTTTTTATGCAGCCTACATTATCCAGAACTTGTTATGTAGTTGAGACTAGTATCAAAGTCATGACCCACAGGCATGTGAGCACTGGGTTAGAGGTGGTCACTACTATGTCCATGTACAAAACTTATTTGGGAAAAAGTCAAAGTAGCAGATGCACCGTCTCTCTGGGCATCTCTTTCCTTAGCTAAAATAAGCCCTACTAGGAAACAAGCCGCAGTGTCCCATTGCAGCAGTGGTCTTACTTGACCCACTTCATATCTAGTGCTGCCACCCTCCAGTGATGCCACAGGAAGCAGGGTTGACACTGAGAGAAATGCTGGCAAGGAGGACACTGGGATTCAATATTGAACTTGAAGTTGAGGCAGCCGGGGATGTGAACAATAGCTTCAGCTTTCCACACTAGTCCCTCACTGTCACTCCTGTGGGAAAGAAATCAGCCAGGAGTCAAGATTAGTGTTTCATGAAATTCTCCAACTCCCCTAAAACCTAAACCAAGAAAGGAAATTCCGTAATTTATGATTCAATGTTTGTATAAGCACCAAACACCCTATGTTCCGTTCACAAAATTATGATGAAATTCTCCATCTCTGAAGTAAAACAGCATAGTAACTTTTTATATGGAAGGGCCTGTGGCACCACGATGACCACATTCCTGGCTTGAAAGGAAATATTAACAGAGTGTACAAATGGAGAAAATAAAACCAGTGCACAGAAGACCCAACCATCTTTGAAATCAAGATGGTGCCTCCCTCCCCACTGTGCCCGAAACGGTCTAATCAAGAAAGTGGAATAATAGAACAGAAAAGATTATGTACTGGAAGACAAGGAAAGCAAGTGTCCCCTCCTGACATTCTTCCTTATCTCTGGGACCTTGACCAACATAATTTATTTGGGTCTCAGCTTCTTGTTCCATAGGAATCATTTCTACTGGCTGAGGGCAATTTCAGCTGATGACGCACACTGAATGTTCTATGGAAACTAGCATCATGGTTATTATTTACTAACAATTATCCCAGAGTCCCCAGAGCATTAAATCAATTGGAAGTGATGTGTTTGACGATGAATACTCGCATACCCTCATATCCTTTACACTTGGATGTTGTGCCTCAGCCAGAATCATTCATGTGGGTACACCAGTCTGGGAGAGAAATGAGGCATCTTTTCAAAAGGAGTTTTAATATGCCTCTTGTTTTACAATACAGTCAAATGGCATGAAATCATAACTCAATTTTCTTGGAGGTTGAGAATTTGCAGAAGGTAAAAGATTCCAGGAGTATTTATATTAATGCACATGAAAAATGGAAGGTTAGAGTCGGGGTAGCTCAGTTAGTAAAGTGCTTGCCATAAAAGTCTGAGAAACATATGTAAAATGGTGGCACATGTCTGTAATTCCAGTGTGGAGAGGTAGAGACAGGAGGATCCCTAGGGCTTGCTGGCCAGCTACTCTAATCGGTGAGAATAGGTGAATATGTGCGTTCTAGAGTCAATGAGACTCTGTCTCAAAAAATTAAGATGGAATGCTATTGAGGAAGACTCCTGACGTCAACCACTGGCCTCTTCATGTGCACTCCCTCACATATGCAGGAGCCTTCACACACATGCACCCATATACACAGGAACTCACACATGCACACTCCCAACACACACACACACACACACACACACACACACACTAATCAATAAAAATGGAAGCTTAGTGAACACATATGAATCTTACAATCAACCAGAAGTCTTTTATTTATGCTATTTTGATAAAGACATGGAAGTAGCCTAACTAGGTTTTCTTCTTTTTCACAAACAAGTAGCTCAGGGTACGCACTCATCCAAATGAATAAACTTAATCATAAAATGAATAAACTATATCATAGGCCCAAAGCCATATTTGATTTCCAAGTGGGTAGGTAGTCCATCTCCAAATCTAGCCCTCCTGAAAGACTCCAAAACACATCTTTCCATATGGATGTATTTTTCATCCTCCTTTGTAAATTGTGTAAAATGTTCAAGCCTGACCAAGTTCTTTCTTGCCACAAAGAACCTCAAAAGACTCTGGGTTAATGAAAATCTATCACCCTAGATTTGAGGAAAGACGGGGACTCTCTAAACCAGCTTGTTCCATCCGATTTACGATTTATCGTAGGCCATTTAGGGTACCAATTGGGGTTTCTTGGGAGAAAATAAGTCTGTTTGTTCTCTTTTAGATAGTCTGTTAGCATTCATAAAACACATGTCTCCAAAGCTGCGCCAGCAAGCTCAAAAATAAATATAAAATTAGTCATTCATATATTTCTCTCATGGGCTACAAGAATCTGCTTTTTGAGTACTAATTCATGTTTTAATATATTTCTAGTGGCTCTCAAATTAGCTTTGAAGCCAACCATCAGGGACTATTTTTGGTTCATTGGACTATTAATTCCAAGTACAAAATAAAATCCTATGAGAAAAATGGATTTTAAAATGTGTCTTTTAAGTTACACAAAGAAGCAAAAATTCCCTCCAGGAAATTAATACTCTAATTATAAATGTTCTGGTTGAGAAAGTTTTGAAAAGCTTTGTCTCTTCTATGAAGTCAGAGTCTTTGGTTTGGCTTCATTTCATTTTTCCCATTCAGAACATATGGGAGAATTCCCCAGACATCAGAGCAGCTGAACCTTTCAAAATCATAAATAAATTTTTTAAAAAAGTTCTTACGCTACTCCCACTGTAGAAAGAGGAACCCACACTGCTGGCAAAACAGATGTTTTAATCGCAGAAGATATGGCAGTGCTAGGGCGACATGTTTTCCTGCTTAAATTAAAGTTTTGGAAAAGAGAGATCAATCATTGTTTAAAATTTCAGTGGTGATAATATCATTTCTCTTCTTTCAACTTGGTCCATTTAGAATGTTTCAAACAGAGAAGATTCTCATCCAGTTCTTCTGTTGGTAAATCAGGGCCTCAGCCCCTTCCCACTTCTCTCTCACTTGGTTTCTGCATTAGTCTGTTCAGGCTGCCCCAAGATGTAGCGCACTCTGAGGGCACAGGAATTAATCTCATAGTTGTAAAGAAAAGGTGGTGGTGATCCAAGTGCAGCTCCCCTGGGGCCCTCACCTTGACTTTCATCATCTCGTGGCCTTCCTGCTGTGTACAGCTACCTGGGGTCTTTCCTGTGCTCCATTATTGTCTTCTTTCAAGAGGACATTTTCATATTCATTCCTATCCACACACACACACACACACACACACACACACACACACACACACACACACACACACACACACACACTCTGTAGCATGTGTGTGAAGGTCAGAGGATGACCTTTCAATGTTGGTTCTCACCATGTACCTGGTTTGAGACAGGGTCTTTCTTGTTTGTCACTGTGAAGGCCAGACTAGCAGGCCAGTGAGTTTTGGATCCTCCTGACCCCATCACCCATTGCCACAGGTGTATTGGGTCAGACTTGATATGGGTCCTCAGGTTTCAAACTCTGGTCATCAGGCTTGGGCAGCAAGTGTTTTTAACTACTGTGCCATCTCTTCAACCCTCTCCTGGTACTTTTGCTGCTTTGGTTTAAGTCTTCAGTATGTCCCAACCACCAAGAATAACTGTCTCAAACATTCTATCTGGCAAGCTTTTGAAGTGTTCTTTATACCAGTGTCCTGATGATAACTTGTTTTGTTATGCTTATGTTTTTATTAGACTTGTGTTTTCTATTTCCATTTTCTGAGTAGCTAGTCTGAAGCTTTACTAGGTAGCAGAAGACAGTAATGAATTTCTGATCCTCCTGTTTCCACATCCCAAGTGCTGACATTATTTTAGCAAATCTCTCTTACTTTTTGTTTCTCGGAAAGTACCTATAATATAAAGAGCTGTGTTTATTGAAATAAACATTTAGGATTTTCACTGGTATCATTCATTAGGTATTTTATTGGTATATACCCATATTCTGACTCAAGTCTTCATTTACCTGGATAATAATTGTGATTCTCCTAATTTGCTTACAGTTCCAAAGACTGAGAGCCAACACAGATGGAAACTCCTATCTCAGTCCCAAGGGAAACTCACAAACCACTTCAAATAACTGCTAGGAGATGGGAAAACAAATTTTTACAGCACTGGAGATCACTCCCTTCAAGAAACAGAAAGGCTAGATTTCACCTGCAATGTGGAAAGCCCTGTGGAGTCTTGTCATCCTAAGGAGAGGTGCTTACACAACCCCCATGAGAACAGCCTTACAGAAACACATCAGATAGTTCAGCCCGTTTCCCTTGAGGTTGGGGAGCTTAAAGATTAACAGGAGATGTTAAAGTTAGATCAGACTAAGCAGTATGTAAGAGGGAAAGAAGGGTGTGTGTGTGTGAAAGAGAGAGAGAAGAGAGAGAGAGAGAGGACATTATTCTAGGTATCGCTTGCATTTTCAGTTAAGAAGGAAATCAAAGAGAATTCATTGTCCAGATAGGAGGGAGCTGGCTCAGAGACATCTTGAAAGGCACTCCACCCAAAAGGGCTGCACAAACCCTAAAGAAGAGGGTGCTTCTGGGAAACTGAAAAACTAGGGAAGGGTACAGTAAATGTCTGGCAGAAAGAGGAAAAAAAATACAACAATCATGTCTTTCTCCTGGGGGAGGGGTTGTAATTGGGAGCTCTGAAAGGACAGATCTCCAAAGTCGCTCAAGAGCACTTGAGACAGTAGCAGTCTTTATAGATGATTTCTTCTTTAATCTTTGCTTTGGTTATTTTAAACTCTTGATTTAAAAAATAATAAGGTTCCTTTTGTCACTCAGTTGTCAGTCCTTTTAAGACAAAATTTTCCCAGCAATACAACACTGAGGACAAAGGCTTGTTTTGAGACACTGCCTATGGGATGGTTTATTTTAAGCCATGATATTATGATATTAGCAGGTTATTATTCATAGAGGCATTGATTAATACGTTTTTGCTCCTAGCAGGCTCAAAAGTACAAGTCTGTTTCTCCCCATCGCCTTCCTCTGCCTTCTTTCATCCAGGAAGACCAGCATAAGGCACATTACAGAGACACAATGCAATGTTATTTCAGTCTCCAAAACGCAGCACTGATTCCAGCCTTTTGTTGCTCAAAGGATGGAAGACATGCCACTTCAAAACATTTGCAGACTGTTTTAGAAATTTCTCTAGAGTAAGAATTTTTATAGCGTCAGTGATGACTGAAAATGAGATATTTTAGCAAAGTTGATGAATCCCAGGATCTCGTGGACAAAAGACCACATGAGAGTTAATAACTTCAGAGCTCTTGACATCTACTCTCTAAAGACAGACTCTGGCCTGGTATGGTGGTGCACTCCTTTAATCCCAGCACTCAGGAAACAGAGGTAGGAGGATTGCTGTGAGTTTGAGGCCAGCCTAGAACAACTGAGTGAGTTCCAGGTCATCCTGGGCTAGAATGAGACCTTACCTCTGTAAGATAAATAACGTAAGATAAAATTTTAAAAAAATAAAAACAGACTGGTGTGTTTCTCAAGTACATATCACTTAAGCCTCAGCTTTCAAAAGTTCACACTACCAAGTGTAATGGTTTCTACTGATTGTCAATTTAGCAGGACTAGAGTCTCCTAGGTATTAAGCCTCTGGGCATACCTGTCACAGATCGTGTTGATTAGGTTAACTGAGATAGGAAGCCCCAACTTAACTGTGGGTTACACTGTTCCACAAGCCAGAGTCTTGGACTATATGTAAAGGAGAAAGCCTGCTGGACACTAGCATTCCTTGCTCTCTGCTTCCTGACCGAGGAAACCATGTGCCTAGCTGTCTCATACTCCTGCCACCATGCCTTCCTTGAAGAGCTTGACAAGCTCTACTGGCGGTCTGTGGTCTGCGTATGGGCAGCAGAGCACATTCTTGAGACTGGCTTTAACACACTCCCCTTCTTACCATTCCACAACTTACAAGAACCTTGTTTGGCCCCAATATGTTCTCTGAGAGGACTGAATATATACACCTTGGAACTTAGAAAGCCTTCACCAGAAAGTCTCCACAGTGGAAGCCCGCATGCTAGGTGTCACCTGGACACACCAGGCGTTACGAAGAACATGTCAAGTGTCATCAGGAGAGTTCACTTTGAATCTGAATATTAAAATTTGTTTTAATTTTACTTAGGTACCTAAACTTAATACTTGGGTTGGCACTCACGCTCACTCAGTTTACAGATCAAGTATGTGCAAATATTTAAGTCCTCTGGAAAGAATGAGATAGTCATAGCACATACAAGAAGAGAGGGGACCTATATTAGTTTTCCAAATCTGTCATAATAATCCTGGTGGCTTATAATAATATAAGTGCATTCTCAGAGTTCTGGAAGCCAGAAGTCTAAAATTAAGATGTGAGCAGGGCCACACTCCTTCTGAAAAGTCCAGATGAATCTCCTGCTTTCTCAGCTTTCTAGTGGCTGCTGTAGATTCTTCATGTTCCTCAGTTTAGACACATACTTGTGTAATCTCTGTCTCTACTTTCTCTTCCTGTCCCTTTCTCCCTTACTCCTTTTCTCTCCTTTCTCCCTCCTCTCTCTCTCTCTCTCTCTCTCTCTCTCTCTTTCTTCCTATCTCTTGTAAGACATACATCATTATATTGAGGGCCTATCTAACCCAAGATGATAACATTTCAAGATCTTAATTGCATCTATGAGTCATATTGCAAATCAGGTTCTACTGGACACTCACATCTCTCAGTGTGCTGCTAGAGTCACAGCAGACACTTGATGACTTACCTTGTATTAGAATATGAAAATTTCTAGTGTGTACATGTAGCTACATAGATTTATACATCATATTGTCTCATTTTAGCCAAATTTATCGTGATTAAGAAGACAAGTGAGTCAAATGTTTTCAGGCAAGACCCCAACCTATTTAGTAAATAGGTTCGTGTAAGTCCATGGGAATAATCAGAGGACAGAAAGGCCATTATCCTTGTGTGAGCTCTGCTGCCATAGGAAGCTTCACTACTGCAAAGAAGGGAATCATAAAAGTCATTAAGAAAGGTAGATGAGAGATGGACGTTCATACCACTAGTAATGAACCATAAACAGAGAGTGGACTCTGAGATGTTCTACAGTGATGGTCTGAAATCATTGCAATTAATAAGACATATTAAAGCTAAATGCAAAGGATATAAATAATTGGCTCTATAATTTTTCATCCATGTTTGAAAGGTTTTTAATTTTGAGACAAAATCTTGCTCACTAGCCTGAACTTTCAGCATCCCACCTGCCTTGATCTCTCCCTGAGTGCTGAGATTATAGGTACGTGTTACTATTCCTAGCTTAAAAGTCACTTTACTTTTACCCTCAATTTTATGATAGACATAAAATTCCATTTTGAAGATGAGTAAAAAAAATGTCTAAAGATTCACATCACCTAGAAAACTCACTTTCTTCTTTCCTTTATGAAAATTAGATGAAACAGCACAATATGGAGACAAAAAAATACCTCCACTAGGAGTATGTGGTTTTAGAAGATGTCTAGTACATTCAGCTGATATTTGAAGAACTATAAACAGGGACTATCCACACATGCTGAGATATTTTCTGAAAATTACACAAGAGTAGAGATGTTTATAATGCAATTTAACAAAAAGTACTAGTATTTCCATTTTTGAGTAGCTAAAAGTAAAATACATAAAACTAATATTGTGTGCCACATAATTGAAAGATATATTATAAAGATAAATTGCTGATAAATAGTTATCACTGGAACTTTTACCAAAAAAAAAAACTTTTTTAAAAGAAATGTATATGGGCTTAGGGAGGTTTCTCAGTGGATAAATCACTTGTCACACAAAAATGTGTACTGACGTTCAGATCCCCAGGACACATGCAAAAGCTGGACACTGTAGCATCATCATCAAAATGCAAGCACACCTAAGGTAGAAAGGGAGGTAAAGACAGATGAGTCACTGAGAATCTCACTAGCCTGGCATCCACAGAGGTGAACAATAAGAGACTCTGCCTCAAACAAGATGCAAGTGAGGAGTGACTGACTGACAGCTGCAGTCATACCCTGGCACGTGCAGCGGCATGCACGCATGCCTACAGTTATCTTCATGAGAATACACACACACACACACAAATATATATTACTATACTCATGATGAAACCATGCTAGCTGTAATAATTGAAGGAGTTTAAGAAAACTGACAGACACTGAGCCACACTACTCATCCATTCATTGCTATTTGCAAATGATTGCAACAAAATCAAAGCTAGGAGTATTCACTGTTACTTGAAGTCTGATGGAATGTATTTCAAGAGACCTTAAAATATAACATAATATTTTAATAATGATGTAGGCAGTAAGAGAATTGGTCACACAACCCAGAAATTGATCAAATTTTACATCAAGGTTTCAAAAGAATTGTTGATGTAAGAATGAGTGGTATATTTCTTCTTAGTAAGATATGTATTCCAAATATGCTGACTTTTTCCTGGAACTTACCAACTATTTAGATGCAGTCACTAAGTCACCTGGATGTCCTGCAGCTCCACGCCTGTGGCTGCCAGTGCCACTCCCCCAGTATCACCTACATATCCCAGGAAAAGCTAATGTCTCCTCTGTCGCCCACTTCAGCTACTGAAGCCCAAACCTATGACATCATGCATGCTCATTCCACAAGAGCTAGAGAAAGTCCCCTTGATTGTAAACCACAGTTACCAATATAAAGTACCCCCAGCACAGTTTTTAGTTAGCCCATAACTGGAGTGAAAGCACCTACCCCACTGACACCATCTACCCCATCTAAATACATAAAAAGATTTTCCTATGAAATTATTCTAAAAAATTATAAGAGGCAACTTTCATACCATATGCACAAATATTAATGCAAAACACGAGGATCATAAAAAGTAAGCCAAATGCATAATGTAATACCATTCTCACCCCAGATAGAAGATTTAAAAAATACTGATGAGTACGTGAAGAATAAGGAACTCATATAATGTTGGTAGGGATGTAAATCAACACAATAGTTTTGAAAAACTGTGGATAATCTGAAAAAAACAACAGCTAAAATAGAGCCACTGTATAAAACTGAAATCCTGCTCAATATACAAAAGGGGTTAAATCAAATTTTAAGTTACCAAAACATAAAGACCACATGAATGGAGCTTATACCCTGATTTATTATACATTATACACTACACAAGTGTCGGATTATTACGTTACAACCTATAACAATGTTGTAGTTTGAATAAAATGTTCTCTATGGAATCATGTTTGACCACCTGGTATCCAAGAAGTGGTGATATTTTTGGAGGCTTAGAACATTTAGGAGTTTTGGTCTCACTGGTGGAAGTGTATCAGTGGGAGGTGAACATGTGAAGGTTATTTATGTCACTGGATCCTACCATTCTCTTTGCACTCAGGTCTACTCTGATATGGACAGACACCACCACACATTCCATCTGTAAGCTAAGCTGCTCTGATGTTTTCCCATCTGTCCTAGTCAGCTACATGCCACTGGAATGAATCTCCAAACCAGGCACAGTTTATGGGAGGAAAGGATTTGTTGAAGCTACAGATCCAGGGGCAGTTCCATAATGGTGAAAGAGTCTGGCCCACTCCCCATTCACACGTCCAGTGAGAGAGAGAAACCCATCACCAAAACCACACATACACAGAAGCAAAACAGGCAGGGGCTAGAGAGAGATTTCTTTCCCCTTTATATATTAAGGTGTGGTCTTGAAACCCTATCCCAGACTTGATGGCTTCCCTATTCTCTGAAATTTCCTTCCTGCACTGTCCTCACAGGAAGGGATGTTCATTTCTAGCTTCCCTGAGCTTTCTTACATCCGACGCCCTACTGAGAGGGCTACCTTCCTGTGAGCATCCTCAGAGACTCACCCAAGATTACCAAAAAGGGCAAGTTGACAACAAAACTTAACCATCACAACATCAGAATGGATGGAAACTCTCTGAAACTATGAGGCAAAATAAACCCTTCCTGATAGATTCTGTCTGGTATTACAGTCATGGTGATGTCTATGTAACCAACACAGAAAATGGATAACAGAGAAGTGGATTCATTGCTGTGATAAAATATAACCGTGTTGCTCTTGGACATTTGGAACTTGTTTGTAGAGGAATTTGGAGAATTTTGAAGATGGGACTAAAGAATGTTATAAGCAAAACTTAATGGGTGATTCTTCTGGGGTTCTAAAAACAAATGCCAAGGCAATGTGGGCAAAGAAGGGTCAGTCTTAGGTTTCAGATGAGAACAGGACTCATGAACAGTGGCTTAGAGTCCATTTGTTTTACATTCTGGCAAAGATTTAATCTAAATTTTGCTTAGCCAAAATAATTTAAAAAAAAAATTTAGTGGGACTGAATTCAAAATAATATACTTTGGCAGAGGGAATTTCAAGACAGCATTGCATTCAGGCTGTGGTGTGGTTATTGCTGGTTGCTCTAAGTCAGTTTAGAGAGGGGGCTGGGAGCACAAAAGTAGAACAGAAAGTCCTTAACAAACATGCCTTTGGCAAAAAAATGAGGGATGAGAAGATATTTAAAGATCTGGGCAAAGAGGCCATGAATATTAAAAAGATTAGCAATATAAAATAGCCATTTGCACTGAGATAAGAAAGGTGCCTTGATGGCATTTCAGAAATTGGTGAGATCGCACTCATTGCAGGCTCCATGTTCTCAAATTGAAAACTCATTTAAACGACTTTCCTTTGAAAAGATAATGGTCTGGGGTGCTCTCCTTGATTTACTGATACGGGCACTTGGAGGTTGCTACAGCCAAAATCCAAAGGGGCGCAACAACAGAGTTGATGGAAGAACTTGGCATTATCTACCTGGTGTTGGGTTTTCAGGTAAGTAGCATGTGACTTAAAGGATTATGGAGAATCCCACCATGATTCTATAGAAAAACCTGTGAAACCAGGCAATGCGTGGGGTGGAGTGACATTCCTTACAGGCAATCCCTAAAATGTATGTGAGAAGCTTTGAAGGTGATGCTGAAACTGAGATGGAGACTCTGAGATGATTGAGATGCAAATTTGGGATTTCTGCCAAGAAAGGCTACAGACACTAGGTGGAGCCAGCCCCAGAGAGAGGCCACATGGGTTGCAAACAACAAAGCCATAGGAGTGAGGTTGCCCAAGTCCATGCGTGTCTCAGATGGTGGACATGTCGCTACAGGATTCAGTGTTTGCCTTGCTGGGCTTTGGTCCCTCTTCTCCCTCCATTTTCCCATTCCTTCCTTTTGGAATAAGAATAACTCTCTGCTGATTATTGGAAGTATGCTACATTATTTTTAGTTTTATACAGGTTCACAGTAGCTTGTCATGAGTCTCATTAAACTTTGGAACAGAGTTGGAATTGTTAAAGCTAAACATACTGTATTTATGAGATGCCCACAAGCCTTTGGGTATAGAGTTGGAATATTATAGTCTGCATATGAAATATTCCCCATGGTCTCTTGTTTTGAGTACTTGATACACAACTAGTGGCATTGTAGGAGGGGAGCTGGGGATTAGAATTTAGATAATACCCAGCAAAATTCCAATGCACCTCAGAATATAAAGCATTAAAATTATAGACCACCAGAGGATAAGGTATAGTGGGAGACTTTATTTAAAAGAGAATGGGAAGTTACAGAAATCTCCAGCCACCAATGTGGAGAGATCATGTGGGAGAGGTTTTAACAAAATCTATGCTGTTCAGTTAAACAAGCAGGAAAAGAAAAGATCATGAGAAGGAAAGGTTCATGTGGGAAAGAAATCTAGCACCTCACCACAGCCAGGCTGTGGTGTGGGCCTGGGAGACCTTACCTAGCTTCCTTCTGCTAGGCCATGTGAGGGAAGAAGAGGCAGAATTCTCTGTTCAATGAGTATTCCCTGCCCAAGGTGAGCAGAGAGACAGCTGGTTGGTCCATATTTGACCAATCAGTTTTAGCACCTAGGTTTGAACTCTAGCTAGACACCTCCCACTCAAGGGGAGGGAGGTCTATGGAACTTGCCTGAAGCATGTAACTGTCACAGCACTATTTGGAGAAGTTGTATATCTTTGGGAGGTGGGACCTCACTGGCAGAAATAAGTCATTAAGGGTTAGCATTGAAGATTATAACCAGCCTTGCTACCAGATGTTCCTGTTGCCATCAATAGGCTTCTCTGCCCCAATGAACTGAAACCATGGAGCCAAATAAATCTTTCTTCACTTGAGTTTCTTTCTGTCTGGTACTATTGTACCTGACATTTCTCAATATCCAAAATGTGGTTGAGATGGGGGCTGGAGAGGTGGTTTATTGGTTAAGGTGCTTGTCTGCAAAACCTAATGACCTGAGTTTGATTCCCCATTACCCACATAAAGCCAGATGCACAAAGTGGCACATGAACCTGGAGTTTGTTTCCAATGGCTGCAGACCCCAGCACACCTATTCTTTCTGTCTCTATTCTCTGTCTTCCTCTGCTTGCAAATAAAAAATTAATTTTTTATAAATCATTTTTAAAGTGGTTCAAATGGTAAAAAAATATGTCTGCTTAAGGTGAAGGTGAATTAAATAATGAATTATAAAAAGACACTTTAAAAATGTTTCTATATCTGTACTTGTTGCAAAAAATAATGTGAATTTGAGTCATTAATAAAATATGACATATCTGCATACCTTAAAAACTTACTAGGAATACTCCTAAAAACTACCAAAGACATCAAAAACAAGGAATTTCTCAGAAACTGTAACAGCCTGGAGGGCTAATGGGACATAAGGACTAAATTTTATGTCCTCTAACAACAGAAAAGGGATGACAAGTGGAAATTAAAGAAGTTGAAAGAATGGTCTATATTAGTTGTGACCAGGTACTCTATGAACACAGGAAGTTAATAATATGAAAAATTGGGGTTAAATGGTAATTCTCTATACTCTCCTTGCAGTATTTCTTCAAGTTCTGACCCATTCTATAATTTAAAAATATTTTTTAAAAACTTACAAAAATAAATTTCTAACTAGTTTATAAACTTCCCAAAACAGGTATATGGTGAGTTTTAGACCCACATATTAGCATCCATTATAATATATTAACATATATTATATAAACACTGCATAGTCTAAGGAATTTGAAAGAAAACTTAACAATGAATACCATGGAACTTACAACTCAACCTTTAATAAAAATATTTGCATGTTTAGTGTCTGGAATAAAAATGAAATTAATAACTTGACAAGTATAATTAACACTGTACTCCTTTTTGTATCTAGTTTTTTAATGATATAACTTTTAAAAAAACAAGTATTGAAATAAAGCCAAGTATATTTTCAAGCCTCTGCATGAAAAATTTTAACCAAGTTTAAAAGTAATGGGCTATGCAATCCTATTACAGTGTAATTTTTATATTAGTAGGAGAAAATGGTTCTCTGTTTATCCTATTAATAAACAACCAATAAAAAGTATCTTGTAATCATTATACTTGATTAAATCACACCCATTGTTGAATATGTGTATATTACTTATATAAATCTGTGTTGCATATGCTCGAAATATTTCACACATGCTACTGATCCATAAGATTTGGGGTCCACAGATCTACCTTATGGACTGCTGGCTGCTGGAGTGTCATGTGCAGGGGACACGACCTCATCAGAGTGAGGCTCCTTTCATCCTTCCTCGCTTGCTTCTTCGGAGGAATGTCGAGATCCTCCAAAAACACATTCACAAGAGACAGAAATTGTATTTGTAGGCAAAAATTGAAATTTTGTCATAATTATCAATATACTGATAAAAAAAAAAACAATGTACTGCAAACAAAGGTGAAGCCCAGGTAGAAAGGCCTCTCCTTGTATCTTAAAACCTTTGCTTTCTGTATAACTGAGAGAAGACTTTGAAAGTGTTGAAAGTGACTTGTTTTATTGTGTCTCCCTTACAACCCAGGAAAGAAACATTTAAGCTTCAGAGTGACAAGGTTAATCAAACATCTCAAGTTTTTCTTCGAAAATTAGAGTTTGAAAATTAATTGATTTCAAAGACTAAATGTTTGAGGAAGTAGACATATTAATGTTAAAAGAAGACAAGATGAAACCCTCTGCAGTGATGTCAATAGCTGGATATACTCGCAGAACAGTAAATATGATGTAAATTGGGATCAAAGGACTGCTGCCATTCTTGTAAAATGCAATCCTGAAGTTTAATTTCTAAACGAATTAAAATAGTTCACTTTGCTAAAAAACACACAATCTGAAAAAATATTTTTTTGAGAAACTTACAGCAGTTACCAATTTTGGGGTTCCTGAAACTTTTTACATTTTCAAAAATTGAGTGGTTTAAATGTCTTGAAATACATTCTATCATTTGTTACTTATTATATTAAAATTATAACCCTAATTTAAAATATTTAATCAACTAAAATAATAAATCAACTGATGGTAATATCATTTACCTCTACAAAAAAAAATGTCTTCTAAAAGAAATAAGAGAAAAGGGTGGAACGTTTATATTTTTGCATGTGTCTTTGATGTCTAGTTGAATCCCAGACAGCTGAATTCTCATATCTGCCTCTGTATTCCCTCAGTGTGACATTGGGATGTTGTGATATTATCTGTCATGTCATCTCTGGATTAAAAAAAATTGTGCACTTCAGAGAATGAGGATGCAGAAGGCTACTAACATGTAATATTAACATGCAATATAAAAACAATATTATAAAAATAGTTTCCACCCCTATGGAACCCCTTGAAAGTTTGGTGGAAACCAGGGTACTCTGGATCACATCTCAAGAACTTCTAGTGTAGGGAACAGCCAGTGGAAGAAAAATCTAAACCAGAACTAGGAAGAAGTCACTGAAAGAGAGAAGCTCAAGAAACCAAAAGACCAGAGTTTTGGAAGTTATCCAACAGTTATGGTAAGAACTCTGTTAGAGAGAATGGAGGTGAGTCAAGATCAGAAACTCCTCAAGGCACCAAAAGAAATACAATGGAAGGGAAGGCTATGGCACAAAGAGTTGGGAGGGTGGGTAGAAGGTTCCTTTAGAATTTGCAAAATTTGAACAAGAAGTGTACAGAATAGTAAAAAATCAGAAAACCTGGTTAATTCAACTCTTTACATAGCATTGAACACAATAGCAAGAATCTGGGGACAGACATGCTTTTGATTTTCTCCTGGGTGTAAGTCCAGCTCATTTATATTTGATGATAGTAACCAATTGCAATGACTGTATCTGAATGATGCTAGTAGCTAGCCCTGGTTTTCTTTTTTTGACACTCTATAAATCCCCTCTGTGTTACAACAGACCAATAAAATAGGCACGCCATCCTTTAAGAAACAGTCAATAGTTTATGTAATGTAGACAGTGATGGACACATCGGGTCTTACTCTCTGCCAGCTATTAGTGGCAAAGGTCAAAAAACAACTCTAAGTCAGTTGAAGCCTCAGATCTCTGACATCTCTTCTTCACAGACAATGAGACCCCAGGCTCCCCCAAATGTGCAGATCAGAAATCAGAGTGACCTCTCTGCTGAGCTGCGGAGATGGAGAAGTTGGAATGCCACGTAGGCGCCAATGTTGTGTTTAAACAGGCTTTTAAGCAATTCACATCTAAGGTCCAGACCTAAACATGAAAGCAGTTACTTAGTTTTGGCATTTCTAAAAGAGCTTGGGCAGAGAAGGAAATTAGAAGAGGACAACAGAAGAGCCCAGAACCCCCTTCTGTCATTGGGGAAACACCAGAGAAATGATTTGTCCAGGTAACATTCACATCCCCAGAGTAATTCATTTTCATTTCCACTACTGAGCATGAGGAGTTACATAGCACATGAAGCAGAGAATTATAAATGTTCCTGTGTGGAAAATAAGAAGCTCCTGACAATGTTAGTGTTATTTAACGCTCACTGGCCACCTGGAATGAGCAGGGAATCATCGAGAATATTGCAGAAATGTGCCACAAAATCTTGTCGACAACTGGCATGGGCAGGAGTCCTTGTTTCCTCAACAGTGCTGTCAGCCTGGATTCGATAGTAATTGAAATACTGCCGATTGTTTGGGAAATGCCACCCTCCTGCCTCAAGGCAAACCCAGCAATTACTTGATTGATTGATCGTGTGCCTATTAAGGCTATATCTTCACATTGAGTCATGATGCTGCCTTCTGTGTGCTGAAACTAGACCTCAGGACAGATTTCAGCTCTGCAAACCAGTCACCGCCTCCGTTCTCCAACCTCATTCTACTCCAAGTGCGGTATTTTGAAGGAGTGAAATAGGTGGTTCTTTTATTAAGAGGTAGGAGAGAAAACAAACGGGTATGTTTGTGGGTGATAAAATCAAAGAATATTATCCTTACAAAATTCCCATTCCTTGCATTCTCATTGTACCTGTGAGTGTGTCATGGGATGTCACTTCTTTCACTACCAAAATCAAACATAGTAGTAGAAGATATCTCTGCTCCTAGTTTCTGTGTAACAGTATTTAAAAAACTTTCTGAATGGTAACATATAATTCAGAGAGCCCGTCACAGCAAAAATAAAATACCAGAGCACTATAAATAAAGAAAACACTGTCTTTAAACACATCCTTGGCCAGGAGGCACAATTGTTCCCAAAGGAAAAGAGAATGATGGTATATGATTGAGGTTCCTTTCTGGAATTCCAAAGAAAGAGATGTGCCACATGGAATCAAATGGGAGATGGAGAATATTCTGTCACCCACACCACTGCTTTTCCCAGAACTAATGTGTTCCAGTGAAAACATGCTACATGACCCCTCAATGAGTCGATGCAGCCATATCCCTTTAAACAGATAGGCAAAAGAGCAGACTAAAAGCCCTGCAGCTGGTAAAATCTTCCTCATCCCCAAAACATTGATTGTTGTTATTTTAAATTCGATTTTACTTTTCAGTTAGCGTAGACTTTTAGGTATATCATTATGGCATTTTCAAATAGATTTCAGTTAATTCCCCTTCCTCTCAGCTTCCTACACCCAGCCCCTGTTTACATGGTATATGTGTGCTTCTGCCCTTTCCACACCCCTTTTCTTTGCCATCTCTTCTCTCTTGGTTACCATTCAGGACTTTTGAGTTTTACCAGCATCCACTCTCCTTTATATCGAAATGACAAGCTGGGTGTGTACATGACAGACATGTAGCGTGGAGCTTTCTGAGTTTGCATCACTTTGCTTAATATGATTCTTTCCAGATCCATCTGTCTCCCTGCAAATTTCATAATTTCATTTTTCTTTAATGCCAAATGAAATTCCTTTGTGTATATGTACCACATTTTAATTATCCGTTCATCTGGTGATGGGCATCCAGGCCAGTTCCATTTCCTCACCATTGCAAAGAGCAGCACTAAACATGGTTGTGTGTCATTGCAGTAGAGTGTGGAGTTGTTAGGGTATGTGCCCTGGAGTCATATGGAGGTCTCTTTCTAATTTTATTTTATTTTTTAATATCTTTATTATGAATAAATATATGTATTGTATGAGCAAATCTCATGGGGTCCTTCCTCAGTGCATACTGGATCTGTCCATAGGTTAGGGGGATATGAACTGCACCAGAGGTAGCCAGGTTTTCTTTCTTTTTTTTTTTCTTCCCCTTTTGTGTATAGTTGTTGAAGGGGGCAATGTCTCTGGATATTCTCCTCCACCGTGGCTCTTACATTCTTTCCCCCCCTTCTGCTCAGTTCCCTGAGTCATGGTGGGTGAGTTTTACGTCTGCTTTGTTGTTGAGATCTTAAGTGTCTCTGGATCTTTGCCCTGGGTTGTGTTGGGTATTATTGGTGTCTGTCTCCATTGACCTTTCATGGGTTATCAGACTAGCTGTGGTGATTGGTCTCCTGTTTGTCTTTCACTTTCTCATAGGTTTCCTTTGGCTTTCTAATTTTTTGAGAAGCCTCCACACTGATTTCCATAATGGTTGTGCTATCATGCATACCTACCAGTGGTGAATGGGGTTCCTTGTCCCCCTCACTCTCAGCAGTTTTTTAACTCATCTCTTTATTAGCAAACAAAGAAGCATGTTTCATTAAGGTGTTTTAAATCACTTTTCTTCCTCTCCTTTGCTTTCCCTGTTCCTCTTTTGCTTCTCCCCACAACTTAGCTGCTTTTTTTCAGCTGTCAAACTACAAGTTTTCCTTTGTGCCTTTCCCCCTTCTAATCACCACTTTTTCCCATCTCACGGTTTATCTGGACTCATACCCTGTATTCACTCTCACATCCCCTTATTTAATATATAAACATCACAAGTTAGGATCCACATATGAGAAAACACATCCAATTTTTGTCTTTCTGGAATTGGGTTATCTCACTTAGTATATATTTTTTTCTAATTCCATCTATTTCCATGCAAATGTCATGGTTTTTTTTTCTTTACAGCTATTGTATATATGTTCCATGTTTTCATTATTCGGTCATCAGCTGGTAGACATTTAGGTTGATTACATTTCCTAGTTATTAAGAATAGAACAGTAATGAATGTGGATATACAAGTATTTATGTGGTAGGACACAGAGTCCTTTGGATATATGCTCAGAAGTGGTATAATTGGATCATATGTAGTTCAATTTTTAGGTTTTTTAGCAACCTCCGCATGGATTACTGTAATGAATGCACCAGTTTACACTATCACCCTAACCCTAACACTACCTCACCAGCATTCATTGCCATCCGTTTTCTTGACAATAACCATTCTAAATAGCGTGTGATGAAATTTCCAAGTGGTTTTAATTCATGTTTATCTGATGGTGTATACTGATTAGGACAAAGGAGATTTAATGCAAATAAGCTGCCTTGAAATAGAACTGAGTTGTAGACACCCCCCACCCCACCACACACACAGGAACTACTTGATGACTGTTAAGAGATGCATCAACAGTAGAAAGAATGGTGCCTGAACTCTACCTCCACTGACAGCCAGCTCACCGGACAGTCTTGTAGGAGAAAATCCAGGACCAAACTGACTCTCATGGGGAATACAGAAAGGAGAGTGTGGAGGACCCTTCACACCCACACACTCCAGGTGGAAGTAAACTTGTGCTCAGGCCAGAAACCATTTTAATTTAAATTTAGGTGAACATGACTACATTTCAAAACTAAAATAAGCCTGTTTGAATAGTTAAATATCACTGAATATGGTAGTTAGAATAAGATACCACTGGGGCATCTGTTACCCTAAGGAGAGAGGGCTCCTGACAGGACACTCTTGACCATTTTGGAGAAAATGTTCCATGTTTATATCCCATGTGCTAAGTCACTAAACCCAACTTTTTAGCCCGTGTGCATTATTTTATTTTATTTTTATTCATTTATTTGAGAAATAGAAAGAGAATGAATATGAGCATGCCAGGCCATTGAAAAATAAACTCTAGAAGCATGTGCTACTTTATGCATCTGGCTTTATCTGGGTATTGAAGAATTGAACTGGAACTTCCAGGTTTTGCAATCAAACTCCTTTAACTGCTGAGGCATCTCTCCAGGACCTCATGCATCAATTCTTAAACAAATTACCATTTATTTCTTCCCAGGAAACCAACCTTCCTACTTTTATTCTTAATGAGCATTAGTTAAGATCACATCTACAGGGACAAACCTCATGTCACTGAAAAGCTATGGATTCCTGCTAAGAACATGAAATTATTCATCATCACTCTTATTTCAAATTTATAAAGTCAGGGCCAGTAATACTTCATTACTAGAACAAAGCAAGCAACTCTTTGAAAAATAACAATCCTCCAACTTAGAATTATATGGGGCTTAATTTAGGGAGCTACCTTCCATGTGTTTCATTCAGTGCTGCAGGTAGAAACACAGATATTTTTACACATGGCCAATGAAGCCAGATTTTAAATTCTTTCCAGAGGGCTTTTTTCATCATCAACAACAAGAAACTATGAGCTCCCACAAGACACATATTTCCTGTTCTTTAATGAGGCATGGCCTTAGCAACCACTGACAGAGAAGCTCATTTCCTAAGCAACCCACTGCTCTCTAATTCCATGTGATTCTTCCTGAGAAAGAAACCTTAATGAGCAGCATCTCAGCACTCAGCCTTTATTCACCCTGCAGCTCCCGGCTCTTTGTACCATGTCTGCCAGACAGAAGAGAAAGGCTTCTCCTAATTTCAGAAAAAAATTCTTCATATCTTAAAAACACAATGGGAAAGTTTCCAATCTACGGCCATGAGTAGGCTGATCACACCTCCAACTGGGAGAGAACAGTGAACCAACAAAGGAGCACTTGTGCAATGGAGGAGCCTGGGCCTGGGGGAGACAATCAACAGCTTTCAAATTTGGCCAAATTTTCCACTTAGTGAGGGGGAGCCCTTGTCTGGAACTTGGGATTCAGGGCAATATGCACCAGATCCCATACTCTTGGGCTCCCAAGACAAGAAGCACTATGGGAGCGATTGATGGGGAGCCTACTAAAAATAGAATCTAGGTAATCCAGAATTGTGTATATTTGTTAACCTACACTGATCTCACTCTCTGATGGAGATTGTGTTTGTATTTTTCAGGATGCAGTGAGAGAGCTGGGGCCCATCTAACCCTACCAACCAACCGTAGGCCAATAGCTGAGATCCTGGCAAGAGAGGAGCCACCACAGTCATATCGTGGAGGATCCATATGGAACCCCACAGAGAATGACAGGATGTACAAGGGACCCACAGCCACAGCCATTCAATTAACACAGAATAAGCCAGGGTGACAGAAATCAACGATTTTTGACACAAAGACTCCTAAACTCACAACATTAAAACAGCCTTAATACTCATCCACCATGACTCAGGGAACTGAGCGGAAGAGGGGGCATGTAGTGAGCCGTTCCTGTGAGGTAAGGGGGCGGGGCGGCCCAGCCCCATTCCCAGGGCCAAACCTTGCCACACCCACCTACTGGAGGCAGCGCGGGCTTTTTCTTTTGTTTGAGTGCCTGCTGAGAAGATGGCCCTGGCCTCTGTTCTTTACCTCCACATGGTGTGCATTTCCAGAGAATTTATTATCTCCTTGTATGGAAAAGGCTTAATGCCTGGCATGCTTCCGTGTATTTGGACCAATTGTGAATGCATACGTATGTAATGCTGATAGGCTGTAGTTTGACTTAAAATTCCTGTACATCCTGAGCGCGGGAAGGAGAAGAAAAAGAAGAATGAAGAAGTAACTAGTAAGAATGTAACTTGCAAGGTTTCTTGAATAAAATGCTGCGGAGAAGAACTCG
>PVHP010007337.1:26073-57211 GCA_004024765.1 Zapus hudsonius | reverse complement strand
CCCCCCCCCAATTTTTTTGTGCTTCTGTATATTTGTAAGTAAATGCAGGTACATGCATGGAGGTCAGAGGTCAGCTTTCACACGTCTACTTCATGTGAGACAGTATTTCTCACTCCGAATTCTTGCTCTGCTGTTCTTTGCTGAGATGAAAGGCATGCACCACCATGTCCGTCTATTTTTTCTTTTTTAAAAATATTTAGGGCTTGAGAGATGGCTCAGCGGTTAAGGCACTTGCCTCCAGTGCCTAAGGCCCCTGGTTCAATTCCCCAGGACCCAGATAAGCCAGACCCATAAGGTGGTGGCCCTGGTGCTCTCTCTCTCTCTGTCTCTCTCTCTCTCTCTCTCTCTCTCTTTCTCTCTCTCTCTCTCTCTCATCTGGTTGAAAATGAATAAATAAAATATTTATAAAAATATTTATTTGCATGCAGAGAGAGAGGGGGGCCTCTAGCCACCACAAACAAACTCCAGGTGCATATGTCACTTTGTGCATCTAGCTTAGGTGGGTACTGGAGAATCAATCCCAGGTTGTTAGGTTTTGTAGGTAAGCACCTTAACCACTGATCCATCTCTCCAGCCTGAGGCTCACACTTTTAACCCCAGCACTTGGGAGGGCTGAGTTAGGAGGAGGCCAATCTGGGGCTACAGAGTGAGCTCTAGGTCAGCCTGGACTAGAGTGACATCTGCCTAAATAAAAATGCAAATCTGAAAATGTCCTCCCTATGAAACTCTTCACCCTGAATTGTACACTTTTTAAAAGATTGAATGTTATAGTATGTGAATGATATATCGAGTTTAAAAAAGCAAAATAGAAATCTGATTTACAAAGCTTCCCATGACCTAGCCTGGTCTCTTCTTTCTCCTCCCCATGCTGCTCTTCCTCCAGTTTTGAGTTCCTCAAACTCTGACCTCTACAGTTTTCACAAACTGTTTCTTCTCTGCATGATGTGCTGTTCTCCACCTATCCCCTTATCCTCTCCTTCACTTCTTCAGAGACCTTCCTCATCCCTCCAGGTCAGGTGCTACTGCTATCTTGTATCCCTGAGGCCTTCCATACTCTTGGCAGTATGTGCCACATCTCTGTTCTTCTGTGGATTTTACTGAATAGCTGCTCTGGGTGGGAAATAAGTGGGATGCAAGTGAGAGATGCAGTCTCTTTCCTCTTACAGTCTAAGAAGGGAAGAATATGGTCACTACACAATTATACTAAGTACTTTATAGCTAAGATCTTTAGAGCACCTTGAAGGGGTGTGACAAGAGGCAATATATAACTGGAGGGATCAGGAAAGACTTCTGTCAGAAAGTGACATTTAACAGGACCTGGCCAAATGAAGAGTGGAGGGTAGAGTGTTCTATGGAGCAGAAGAAAGCCTTGATTGGAAGGAATCTGGGAGACAAAGCAGAGCCTGGAGCTAAGTCATGCAGGTCTTTGTCTCCTCATGGGAAGAGTAGGGACAAGTAGGGAGCCTTGAAGACTTTAAACAGGGGGCTAAAAACTCCTGGCTCCTGTGTAAAAGTGGAAGCAGAATGATGAGCTCGAAGGCTCCTAAACGTCTCTGAATCTCCTTCAAAACTCTTAAGCTCCAGAAGAGTAGAAATTCTGTCTTTATTGTATCCACAATCTGTAGACTGTGCCTTGTAGATCATGGTTCATCTTAATGAATTGATTAGATGCATGATGGAGCCAAGATTCCAGTTTAGGTTTTCAAGAAAGGTCTATCTAGCTCCTTCTAGAGATTTGAATGTGAACAGCCCCATAGTGTCAGGGATTTTGTTTTTATTTTCTTGAGGGGGAGGGTTTTTTTTTTTTGAGGTAGGAGCTCACTCTAGTCCAGGCTGACCTAAAATTCACTATGTAGTCTCAGGGTGGCCTCAAACTCATGGTGATCCTCCTCCCTCCACCTCCCGGGAGTGCTGCTTGTTTTTGATTAAACTTCCTACGTTCCTGAAGGTGGAGCCCTGCTGGAGGAGATGTGTCACTTAGGGGGTTGTCTTAAATCCAGCCCTAAAGTGTGTTCTGAGCCAGCTTGAATCTTGGCTGTTCTTTCTCTCTCTGCTGTGTGGATGTATGATGAAATGACCCAACTTCTTCTGCCATGATAAGCTTCCCCTGGAATCTATAAGCCTGAAATAAACCCTTTCCTCCCATAAGCTGCTTCTGCTCCCATATACTGCTTTTGTCCCAGCAAGAAGATAACTACAACCCTCAACCCTCCACTTCCTATCCCACTGTTGGCTGGGTTAGATGTTTTTCTTTTTGCTTCCAATGGAGTATATTTTCCAGAAATGGCTACAATAATCTCCCACACCGTACATGTTCTTCTGTTGTTTTATTTTGCTTATGAAATCATAAGGCCAGCTCAGGCCAGCCTTAAACTATATAGTCTTGAACTCCAGCTCCCTGTCTCCATCTCCCATGTGCTGGGATTACAGGTGTGTACCACCATGCCCAACCCACCTGTCACTTAAGACACTCTCCCCACTGAGAGGTGAGGGCTTGTTCCCACACCTTGAATTTCAGTGAAGGAAATATGATTCATATTCACCCTACTCCTTTTAAGCTCCTTCTTAAAATCCTTCTACTAGGCAATGAGGAAGCACAAGATACCTTATGTAGAGGCCCACATCAAGAACTGATAGCCAGCATCAAGTTTCTAGCTATGTGAATGAACCACCTTGAAAGAGGGATCTCCAGGTCAGGGGATGTAACTCAGTCACAGAGCACTTGCCCAGAATGTTGGAGGCGAGTTCAATCCCTCAGCACTTGAGGGACTGTTCATACTTTTTAGAATAGAAAATAGTTGTGCCCACTGACCCCTACCTGAATTGCAGGTCCATTAGCAAAATAAGGTATACTAAGGCATTCGGTTTTAGGGATGATTTGCGAATAAGCAGCAATAGTAACTGGAACAGCATCCTGTGTTTGCCATGCAGTTAGGTGGTACAACTCAGTGGTGAAGTGGATGGACTATGAGTGCTGTGATTCACAGCCCACCTCTGCCTCCTGCTGAGTTATATGACCTTTGGCAAATCACTTAACATCTCAGTACTTCAGTGTCCTTTTATCAGTATAAATTAAAAAATTGTACCTGCTTAAGATTACTCAGATTATATGATTCAAGTCAAATAAATGCAAAATATATGTTTATGTATATAATACATATGTGTGTAGATGTAGTATAGTTTTAGTACTATCTCAAATGATCTTTCCTGTTGAACTTGATGGTATGTGACTATAATCCCAACAAAGGAAGGAGAGACAAGAATATCAGGAGTGAACTTGGGCCTATCCCAGTTACAAGACCGGCCTGCGTTGCATGAGACCCTGTGTCAAAAAATGAAACAATCAGATGATCTTTTCTGCTTCCGTATTTATCCTCCCAGAGTACAAGTCCCAGTAGAGCAGGAGCCTTGTCCATTCACTGCTGTAACTCCAAGTACCTGGAACAGTGTGGCACAAAGTACATAGTAATTTCTTTTTGTTCATGACGATCCATAAACTTTTAAAAATATTTTTGAATTTTTTTTATTTGCAAGCAGAGAGAGATAGGGAGACAGAGTATGGGCACCCCAGGGCCTCCAGCCACTGCACACAAACTCCAGATGCATGTGCTACCCTGTGCATGAGGCTTCACGTGGGTACTGGGGTATCAAACCAGGGTTACTAAGCTTTGCAGGCAAGCGCCTTAACCTCTGAGCCATCTCTCCAGCCTCATTCACAAACTTTTACACCACTTGTGGAAGATGTTACTGGTTCCTGTCTAGTACCCATTCTTCCAGAATAGCAAGCCCTTGCTTTTGTTTTGGGTGTCACATAAAAACAGTCCCAGACCCCTTTGTGGCTAAAGGTCAGCATGCAATGCATTCTCTACCAACAAAACCTAGTTAAAAAACCTAGTTAAAGGTCTGCTAAGGTCTTTGGGATTTTTTTTTTTTTGCCTTCTTGATGTTGGCACTGCCTTTTCTTCTACATCTTTTTTCTTTCTTGCCTGCAATACAGGCTATCAATACAGCAGCCAAAATGTTGGTGAGCATGAGGAGACACTGAGACACTGGTACTCGAGTGGATTCACTTCTAATTCATGCAGCCAAACAGCATGGTACATAGAATAATATTCACCCTTCCAGGCTGACCACTAAGCCTATACATGTCACCTTTGACCTTTGGCAAAGGATCAGAAGTTATCAGTGTAGACATCATTCTCTTCAAGTAATGACAAAAGTTAAGTAGCAAAGGATGGTATTTGAATTCATGCCTATTTCAGACTCTGAGTTATGTGTAGCAATCATTCCTGAAAAAAGAATTTATTTGTTGCAATCCTATGCCAGGTACCTTATGACTTTCAGGAACAGATGATGTTTCTAACCAGTAAGTCCACTAGGTGGAGCTGCTCCCAGTAAGAGAGAGACCTTATTCCAGCCATCTGTCCACAGCTTGTTCTCAATTCTTCCCCTTTAATGATTCACTTCACTTACACATCAGCTTTTTTACTTAGTGTTTCCGTTGTGCCTAGGCTAGATAACTAGAATATGGCTTTCTGCTTGTATTTTGAATACCTAAATTTTTACTTCTAAGATAAGGATCATTGGATCATTCAGATTTCAAACTATGTTTTCTTGCAATTATACCATGTGTTTGCCAGGCGTGGTAGCGCACGCCTTTAATCCCAGCACTTGGGAGGCAGAGGTAGGAGGATTGCTGTGAGTTCAAGGCCACCCTGAGACTACATAGTGAATTTCAGGTCATCCTGGACTAGAGCGAGACCCTACCTTGAAAAAATAAATAAATAAATAAAAACAAACCATGTGTTATTGCTGACCTATCATAAAGTGGTTATCTATCTATGTGCTCTCCCCAAATTCAGTACTGGGCCTGGCTGCATGAATGGTGTTCACATGCCGTGACAGGTATGAACATGCCTCACTCAGCTCCAAGGCTCAGCCAGATAGAAATTTGTTTAGAACAGTAGTGAAATACTTCAGACAAGTCATTAACTTCGTTCCAAAGATGAAAATTTTAGGAATTTCTGCCATAGAAATAAACAGGTATGGAAAAGAAGAGGGGTTGACATGGATTGAAGCAGATCATTGAGACAGGTGCCAGAAATCCTGGGACCATTTTATCAAAAATTATTTTTATTTATTTGCAAGCAGAGAGAGACCTAAGAAAGGTGGACAGAGAGAATGGATGTGCCCGGACCTCCAGACACTGCAAACAGCCTTCAGATACATGCGCCACTTTGAGTATCTGGCTTTACATGGGTATTAGGGAATAGAACCCAGGTTGTTAGGCTTTGCAGGCCCCTTTTAAAAATTTATTTATTTGCAAGCAGAGAGAGAGATCGGAGAGAGACAGAATGTCACTTTTGATAGTTTACTTTTGAGGCTTTTGAATAATATTGCTATTGTTTATATTGTGGCTATTATTGCAGGCAGAGGGGGCTGGGGTATTTTGAGAATCTGATGGAAATTATACTACTTTTCTCCAAAATAATACATACACACAAAAGGAATTTTAGGATGTTCAGGTGATTTGCTATGAAGGTAAAACCTTTTTCTATGCAACTACTTGGTCCTTTATCAAAAGATGTCCTGTTTGCATTATTTTTTTTTCTTGCTTTTGTTTTTTCGAGGTAGGGTTTTGCTTTAGCCCAGAGACTTGTCTCAAAAAATAAGATAAAGAGTGTACGTAAGGAAGACAGCTGATATTCCCTCTGGCCTTCACATGCATGCATATACATATGCACATGCACAATGTGCTATTATCTATCCAAGCACTAGGAAGGCAGAATTCGAAGTCACCCTGGACTACATAGTGAATTTCAGGTCAGACTGAGCAAGAGCAAGACCCTACCTCAAAACAAACAAAAAAATTTATAGCTGGGAATGGGCACCTGCCTGCAATCCCAGAACTTGAGAGACTGAGGCAGGAGTGTGAGTTTGAAGCAAGCTTGAGCTACAAAATCTCAAAATAAATAAAAAGGCCAAACACGTGTGACCGGGGAGATGATTTAGTGGATGAGTACTTGCTGTATGAAGTACTTGAAGTATGAAGCCAGGCATGGTGTGCATGCTTGTAACCCCAGCTCTGAAGGGGACAGAGACAGGAGGATCAGTGGGCCTCATCTTAAAGTCCAGCTTTAGTGAAAGGCCCTGTCACAGGAAAACAAGGCAGAGAGCAATAGAGAGCACCTGACATCCTCTATCCTCCTCACACCTGAGCACCAGATACGTGCACCTGTACCTGCACGCATACACTGCACACAGCACACATTTATTCCTTAACTGCCCCTCACCCCACACACACCTAGCCCACCCCAGAAATTTTTTCTTTATTCTTTGTGGTGCTGAGGAATCAAACCTAGGACCTTGTGAATGGCAGACACGTGTTCTACCACATCTCCGGCTCTGGACTAAGGACTTTTATCCTATCCATGAATGACTTCTCCAACTACACTGATGGTTATAGAAAATTTGAAGCAGGCATAATAACCTACTGATAATAGTATGTGTTTTGTTTTTTCCCTTCTTTTTCCTTGCCCTACTCTAAATCCCAAAGGCCCACCTTCAATCCTAATTTATACTATATATATATAATTTGCTAGCAGACAGAAGAGAAACAGAGTGAATATGAGCCAGCTGGGTACTGGGGAATCGAGCCCAGGTCGTTAGGCTTTGCAGACAAGCACCTTAACCCCTGGGCCATCTCTCCATCTTTCCATCCCTCAATCCTAACTTCTTTGGAAGTTTCCCTCCTCCAGCCCTTTGTAAATCATTACAGCCACCTGGTGGCTATAGAGAAAATGACAAGTAGATTGTCCGGCAAACATTTGTGGTGAGAGGGAAAAACTGCAGTTATTTTGAGATCTTTAATCTGTAGGAAGCAGGAAAAGAGAAACCAGTGGGTAGAGATTGCAGCTCAGGAGCCAGACGTCCTATTTCTTGTTCTTACGTTGCCTCCCAGGACCTAGCATCCACTAGTTATTACATACGGATGAATTCCTTGATGAGTTCCATCAAAATTTATTGAGCAGTGGTCACTAACAAGCAAAATCTCTGCCCTTGTGAGCTTACAATCTAGCAGTTAGTTGCATTCATAGTTTTACAAAGGTAATAAGAACACTGGAAAATGCATGGTGTGAGAGACTTAACTGAGAGTTTTGGCCTAGATCTAGAAATCAAAAAAGGTCTCCCTCCCTAGGAAGCAGCATTTAGGATCAGCTAGTAGAGGTTCAAGGGTGTGGTGAGCAGAGAGAACAGTCTTTTTGAAGACTGGAGCAAGAAGAAACTTCATGAGCTGAAAGCAGCCAAATGTCTGGGGCACAGGGAACACAGTGTTATGAGTACACAAGGAAGGCAAGGCCTGATTTATACAGAGCTTTTTAAATGTTAAGCTTTATTCCAGAAGCAAATGGAAGCTATGAAGTAAAGCATTTAGGTATGTTTGTTGGAACTCACTCTGACTGAAGTGTATAGAAGGCCAAAGTGGAAGTGGAAATGGAAACACAAAACGAGTTACAAGGTTCCCAGTAGTCTAGACAAGTGGGGGTTATTTTGGAGAAAAGAGCACAGATTCCAGAGAATTTTAGGGGTACAATTGCTTGGGTGTGTAAGGAAAGTTGTATATTCTGCCAAGAGGTATTCAAATAGGATACTCAGAAAGAGGGACAAGTTTGGGCAGAATGATCACATCCCATAAGCAAAGGCCCTGAGACTGACACAAGAAAAACAGCATATTTTGATTCTCGACTAGTTTAGGATTTAGTTGAGCAAATAAAGCACATATGAAGCCATTTCAGAGTTGACTAAATAACACAATGATTGATCCAGATAATTCCTGAATTCATACATCCCATGGGACTAGACAGAAGCCCTCAGCCTCAATGAATTCAGAAACTGCTAAAACGAACAGGGATATCCCTACCTTTATTTATGCTTCTCATAGTCAGCCTCCCTTCCCCCAAAGCTAGACAGCTCACCTAGTGTTTCTGGAGGGCCACATTCTCCCTGCTGGAGCCTGAGGCTCCTCTCCAGAAAGATGATGCCTGCTGCTACCAAGACATTTACTCATCAGTTATTCTCAGTTTGTCTCCTCTGATAGGTCAAAGGAACCAAATCTAGCTGGTGTCACTGGGGTGTTCTCCTTTGATCACTGAGAGAGGTGTTTGCCTTATTGATTTCCTCTTTACATGACTCTTCAAAGCCATTTTAGAGTCACTATCTTACAAAGTCAACCCTGTCTTCCTCATCTTCTCTAAGGGAAAAGGCCTGGGGGGGGATTTAAAACAAACAAAAACAAAAAACAGTGCCTTCTCTTTGTCTGAAAAAAAAAAATTAGAAAAGAGGCCAGGCGTAGTGTCGCACAACTTGTATCCCAGCACTTGGGAGGCAGAGGTAGGAGGATCACTGTGAGACTACGTAGTGAATTCCAGGTCAGCCTGGGCTAGAGCGAGACCCTACCTCGAAAAACAAACAAACAAAAAAAATCAAAAAATAAATCTTGTTATTGCTTGGTTGACAACCTTCTCTCCCTCCTTTTTGACTCCCTTCAAACACAGTAGCTGTTCACTACACAATAGCTCTAAGGTTCCCCAATGTACAACAATCCTACAACTCACTTTTCAAATTCTTGGTCTGAGAGCAGCTGTCAGCAATGTTAGCACGAGTCATGCATCATTGAAACGGAAAAAACATGGCTGTTGGAGGTGGACAGACTTGGGTTGGCACCCTGGCTCTGATGGTTATCAATGTACCTTTTCAAATTCTCCAAGCAGTTATAAATATCTGTGGAACAGTGTTAATGATATTCACCTCACAGGACAGCTATATTAAAGAGTATCAAACCCCAGCATTGTCTCTATACTGAATTAACCAAGTCGTTTCTTAATCTTGTCTTTTTTTTTTAAATAAATTATGTTCTCTATGTCTTTTTTTTAAGAATAGCAGTTTTTTTATATTTTATTTATTCATTTCAAGCAGAGAGATACAGAGAGAGAGAGAGAGAGAGAGAGAGAGAGAGAGAGAGAGAGCGCACCAGGGCCACCACCTTGTGGGTTTGGCTTATGTGGGTCCTGGGGAATTGAACCCGGGGCCTTAGGCACTGGAGGCAAGTGCCTTAACCACTGAGCCATCTCTCCAGCCCTTGTAATCTTGTCTTTGTAAAGCTCATCGCTTTCCCCTTACTATGAAAAAGTTCTGCTTGAACTCCTCTATGTCTTCCTAATCCACGATTCTGTGTCTCCTCCTGTCATTCCTAGAAACAAATTCACTTCTAGTATTCTCCTTAGTTTTCTTCGAGTGAATCATAAACCAACTAGGGATTTCTACCCTTGCACTTCAGAAGAGCATGGGAACTACTGGCCAGTTCCCAGAGGGGAATGGCGGTCCAAGCACCGCAGACTAACAGTTCTTTATCAAGACACAGAAAAAGGCAAACATGGGCTGGGGAGATAGCATAGTAGTAACAGTGCCACCCACATAAAACTGAACAAGAAAGTGGTACAAGTATACGGCAGAGACCTTGACATTGCCATAAAGACATAAGTGAAAATATTTAAAAAGAAAAAGGCAAATAAAATATGTCTTGAGTACATGTGAGCATACATGTATCTCCTTTCCTATAGTTCTGTGAGGTCATCGTTAAAGTAGAGCAGAATTGCAGGAGTGTAGAGTGTACCATCCATATTGAGATTGTCAAATTCTTCCTCTTCATCCAGGATCCCATTTTCTTCCAGGGTAGAATCCATGTTCAGGTTTTTCCCATCATATTTCCATGTGTAGCTGGCAGCATGTGCGTTATAGGGAAGATAGCGGTATAGGATTTCCCACATTGACTCCAGAGCCCCCACCTGGAGAAACAGAAGCACCTCACCTCTAGTTCTGTATAGAACACACAAAGGAATCCATGATATGACAGCGCCCAGAGGACCAGAATACCTCCTTCGACAGATTAACACCTTCGGGCACTCCACAGTCTCAGAAGGAAAGCTGAAGCACCAGCATACAATGAAAGTGCAGCCACTTGTAATAGATGATCCAAAAGAAACGTGCTCCAAGCATGGTGGCGCACGCCTTTAATCCCAGCACTTGGGAGGCAGAGGTAGGAGGATCGTTGTGAGTTCGAGGCCAGCCTGAGACTACATGGTGAATTCCAGGTCAACCTGGGCTAGAGGGAGACCATACTTCGAAAAACAGGACACAAAAACAAAACAGACAATGCCAGTGCCCCCTCATTTTATCCTTGCAATGGAGTAGACAGAGCGCAATTGTTGCCCGAAACAGCACGTAAGTCCTTCCAAGGACCATGAAGATGCTACTCTGGACTTAGGAAGAGGACTCTAGTAGTTGTGACTCACAAACTTCCCAATCCTGGGGACCTGGTAGTCTGCTTTCCTCTAGCCCTTCAACGTAAAGAGAAGAAAATACAGCTCCCGGCAGTCATAGCCTGGATAAGGGAGACTCCTTGATCTAACCTGTGGCACCACATCTCACCTCCAGTGTGTGCTCCAGCGACGTGAGCGTGTTAATGATACGGATGTTCCGAGTCTTGACCGAGAGCCGTCCAACCTCATAATTCGACCCCTTCCACCAGGGTTTCCCGAAATCATTGGCCCAGTCTGAACGGGGCAGCCGAGGCGGAATGTGCAGGAAGCGGCCCCGCGGGGTGCGGTATCTTAGGCAACCAGTCAGAGAATCTACGTGCTTTTGAATCTTTAAAGCAAGGTTTGGGGGAGGGATCGGGGCCGTCACTATTCCAGGTTCTGGCTACACCCCACTTTTCTTCCCCAGCCCCGCTCTCCAACACCCCATTCCCACCTCCCTAGAGAACTCACATCTCTGGTCTTGGGATCAAACCAGTGGCTAATGTCCTGGCCTGCAGCTTCCACGATGGGGTTCAGCAGTGGGTCCCCTAGGAAGGAGCAGCCGTCAGGGGCTGCACCCAAGAACCCCGCGCTCCCAGCCCCAGGCCAGCGTGGCAGCCTTACCCTTGAACTCCTGGGCCAGCGGCGTTAGGTCATACACGTGTCCCAGGTAAGACACCCAAAGGTCTTCGGAGTGGTTGTGTTCCGCCACCTCCGCGGGCGTGAAATACCGACGCTGAAAATACTCGAAATCCGGCCCGGCCACCAGGCCCCGGCGCGGCATGGCTCCCGTTCTCCCCCGGCTGCTTCCTGCAGCTCGGCACACTCACGACTGCAAACTACCTCCCGCTCAGGAGCGTGTAGGGAGTGCGTCCCCTGCCGACATGGCAACCACTGTCCACTGACGGCCACCGTCCACCGCGTGGGCGAGGGGCTCACGGGAAATGTAGTCTGATCGCAGCCTACGTTCTGAAGAGAGCAAACGCGTTCCGTCCGGATTAAGGAACTCTAACCACACGGTGCGCTTAGACTACTGCGCGGCGGGGAGACCCGGATAGGAAGGTGTTCTCCCTAAATTCCAAGAGGGCTAGGAAAGTTCTCGCGATATTTTAGGAAATGGACGTGATGGACCTCCTAGAGCCACAGCTCGCGAGATCTTAGATGTGGGAAGACGGGGAGAGATCTCGTGAAGGAGCACGGGAGCGCTCGCGAGATCTCAGACCACCCGACCCGAAAGGTTCTTAGGAAGTTTCAGGGTCCCGAGGAGGCCCAGGGGCAAATGGCCGGAACCGGGCCGACCATGCTGCTCCGAGAGGAGAACGGCTGCTGCAGTCGGCGTCAAAGCAGCTCCAGTGCAGGGGTTAGCGCGGTCGGGCAGGGCTCTGGGCTGGAGCAGCCGGGCCAAGATGGGGGAAGGTGCGGGAACTGCAGCTCCCGGCAGGCCCTGGGCCTCCAGGGGCTTGCCCCGCGGGCTGCCGGGAACTGTAGTTTCGCGCTCCGCAGGCATCCGCCGGGACTGCGCGGCCTGAGTACTTGTCCTCCTACAGGACTCGGACGCTGAACGCGAGAACTCCCCGGCTGCGCGTGCGCGGCAGCAACTAGAGTCTCTGCTCAACAAGACGATGCGCATTCGCATGACCGATGGGCGCACGCTGGTCGGCTGCTTCCTGTGCACCGACCGCGATTGTAACGTCATCCTGGGCTCTGCGCAGGAGTTCCTCAAGCCGTCCGGTCAGTGCCTTGGGGAATGCACATCCGCCCGGGAGAGTGGCGGAAACTCATGGCAAGACATTTCCCCTCCCAGGCCTGACTGCACCACTTGTTTTCCTGATCTCTGAAGGGACCAGCTGACCTTCCTGACTTCCTGATGTTCTGACCCCCCCCCTTTTTTTTTTTACAGATTCCTTCTCTACGGGGGAACCCCGAGTGCTGGGCCTGGCCATGGTACCGGGACACCACATCGTTTCCATTGAGGTGCAAAGGGAGAACCTAGCGGTAGCCCCGTATATCTGATCACATGTCTTTGAGATCATTAAACTTGTGATTGAATCGGCCTCTGTGTGTAGATGGGTTGCACACCCTGCCCCTTGAGGAGAGGGTTTGATTTTCGGCCAAAGCTCAACCCAACCCCCCAACCTACAGTCCAGGGATACTAACTGGCCAAGCTGCCAGTGGGCCCCACCACGTCCCTCCCACGCTGCTGCTACAGGATTGTGGCGGGAAGGGGTGTCATCCTGCTCCGGAAGACCCATTGTTTCCCACCCCGGCCTGGCAACACTGAGTTCCTCTAAGCTGGGGTCAGAGAACGGGCTCGGGTCCCCAAGGGCAGCAGAGAAGACTGAAACTGGGCCTCCTCCGTGCTATTGATGGGGAGGTGACTTTGGTGTCAGGGTCAGAACTCTGGGGTCTGATCAGGAAGAACAGAGTAATGCGATAAGGAATTAACAGGATACCGGAGGTTGCTCTGCTCTGCGCATCGAGTCCCAGAGCAGGAGTGATGGTATTTATGCCACCCTTGTATTCACCAAATGCATTCGGTTCATAAATTCTTTATTAGCTTGTGACCGACCGCGTCTCCTCCTTTGACCCTGCCCTGCAGTCTCAAATACTAGAGGAGCTGCACCAGAAAGGGAGGGCACAGGTTCAGCTCTATTTACCTGCCCAAGGGAGGGGGAGAGAGAGGAGGGGGTGCAGGGTCCAGCCCAGACAGATGATCGCGATTCAGTGGGGCGTGGGCATTTCTCCAGCACTGGGTCCACCCACGATGCTGGTGCGCCACGGGGATGCCAGAACCCGGCTCGGGCAGGGGTGGAAGAAGCAGGATATTACTGGGCTTTAAGTCCTTGGGCGACCAGGAGGGAGGCCAGCCTACAGGATTCTCGAGGAACCTCAGACCCAGACCTTCCCCGGTGTCGGAAGGGCCTGGGACCCCGGTGAGGCCCGGGTTTGCCTGGGCTGCGGGGCTCGCCGGCGCCGGTAGAGGGCTCGGCTGTAGGGCACAAGGCAGTCGGCCAGGCGGAGGCGCAGGCAGAGGCGTCGGTAGCTGGCCAGGGCGAGTACTAGCAACGGAACGAGGAGCAAGAATCCAGTGACCAGGAGGGCCGTGAAGCCCGGATCCCGCAGGTGCGCAGTGCAAGGGGGTGCCTGAGAGTGCAGGAACTGTGGGGGGAGAAGAGGCGTCAGACTGGAGCCCCAAAGACCCCCTCCCTACCACACATGCACACCCTGGTTCTCAGGCTCACCTGGGAGTGGCAGAGGAAACCGAAGCCCAGCATGGTGACGGCGGGGAGCAGAACGGTCCCCAGCACCAGCGCCAGCAGGAGGATATTGAAGGCAGCCACCAGAAGGTTCTGAGCCGTGACCAGTACAGCACAAGCCCAGCAATCCAGGGGGTCTCGGGGGTCTGAGCTGCCGCCACCCCCGCCGAGAACCATCCGCTGGGCTCCAGGGATATCCGCCATAGCCTGGCTGGCTCCCTCCCGCCTGCCGGCCCGAGGCCTTGGCCCTTATAGCCCTCTTTCCTGCCCCTCCCCCGACCCAACCTCTTCCCCCCCTTATCCTGGAATGTAGCTCTAGGATTAGGCACCCCCATCCCAAGGAGGACCAAAGCTACAGACATTCCACAGGCCAGCGGCTCCGGGGAGGGGCTCGGCGGGCGCTGGGGTCTGCGGTCCTCCCATCAATCACCCCACCCTCCTCTGCTCTGCCCAGCTATCGCCAGCCAACACGCTATCAAAACACAAGGTTGTTTTTGATTCATTTTTAATATTAATATTCTCACACAAAAATCACCGAAAATAGGGTAGGGTTGGGAAGACCCCTCTGCCCCTGGGGCAGAGAGACAGTGCAGTGCGAGGGGGCAGGACTGTTAACCCCTACCCCTCCGCAGCCCCAGCGGGACAGAAATCTAAGAAAATGAAAATAAAGCCCCAGAAACTCACCCCGGGGTGCCCCTACCCCAGTGAGGCCCTGGCCCTGGGTTGTAGTCACGCTTAAAAAGGGTGGGGAGGGGGCAGGTCCAATGGGGAGGATGGGGTTCCTTTTCCTCATAGTTCTTTCTTTAAAACTTTTAAAATTTTTATTTCTTTTATTATTATTTTTTTTTACAAAATACCATTTCAGTTCCCACTTCTTCCCCTACAGTACAGGAGTCGCTCACCCTCAGGTGGGGTTGGGTAGGATTGGGAGTGGGGCACTGGTCCAAGAAAGTGCAGGACAGGGTAGGCGAGCGGGTTTGAGCACCATGAGAGCCCGACTGGAGCCGCGGGCAGGCAGACATACGGGTAGAGCCCGGACATACACTGGGGCACGGGAGACCCCTGCAGCGGGCGTCCCCCCAGGGGCGGGAGGGATGGCATGGGGTGGGTTTCCCAAAAATGAATAAATAGAGGTGAGTGGGACTGTTATAAATTAAAACCAAAAACAAAAATACAAATCATAACCAAGTGAATAAACAAGAGACATGTACAGGGATCACAGCTAGCATTGGAAGTAAAAAAGGGCGTTCTGGGAGGGTAAAGCCCATAGAACGAATCTCATTAAAAACCTCGGCTATGTACATACACATACACGAGCCGCCCGCGAGCGTGAGCATGAGCTGCGGGCTGGTGGGTGGGCGGCGGGCGGGCGGCGGGCGGGCATGGTGAGGGAACCCGTATGTGACCCCCGCCGCTGCCGCCACCCTGCTGCAGGAGCCTGGTCCTTGTGTCTGTTGCTAGAAAGGCCAAAGTCGGTGAGGGGAGGCGCTGGTGGGCAAGGGGCTGCCAGCCCCCTCCCCGTCTCCCTTTTTTTTTTCCTTTTTTCCTCATATTTGTTTAAAAAAATTCTTAATAAATTAAGCGAGGGGAGCTGCCAATATGGTGGAAGGACTGGGCCGACCCGCTTCCCGGCCAGAGGCGGGACCTAGGGTCCAGCCCAGGAGCTGCTGGTGACCCCGCGGCACCGGGCTGGTGGATGGGCAGGCGGGCGGCGGGGCGTCCAGCTTCATCGGGAGGTGCTGGCGGGGGCCTGAGGGGAGAAAGCAGAGGGGCTCAGCTCAGTGGAGGGGAGGGCCAAGTCCTCTCAGTACCCCCTGGGGAGCCCCTCTGCCCCTCACCAGAGTGAAGGCATCGTAGGCCTGAGCCAACTCCTCCGTGCGGTACTGCTCCAGCACCACCACGCCTTGCAGCCCTGCGCTGCGGCGCCGAGCGCAGGCCTCACAGTGCACCAGGTACGTATTTCGACTTCCATTCTCACTAGTCACGAACAGGATGTTGAACACCTCCACCTGGCGGGGAGGAAGGGGTGATCACCAGGAGCATGGCACCCTAAGGCACCTCCCCGTGCCAGGGTAGAGAGTGGGCACACTCACATCACACTCATTGCAGTAGTAGGCTGGCTCATCCTTAACCCGGCCCTGGTAAGCAATTTTCTTCCCCGCACGCACCAGGCTTTCCCGTTGCACTTGGCAATGCTTCATGGACTGCAGAAGGCAGAACCTGCAGAGGAGCCGGAGGAGATGTTGAGACAAGGCTACCAGAGGGGGAGGATGGGCCAGGTAGAGAGCAGGGGCAGACAGGGCAAGTGCTCAGCCCCAAAGATTATAGGCCCATGGACCTGCCAAGGCAGCTTCCCCTCCTCATGCCAGGGTCAAATCTCCTGTCCTTGGTATCTGTCAGAATTGACCTTTCAATTGCTTTTGTCTATTTGGACCACAGGGGGAAAAAAAAGCCTGAGAACAGGCACTCAGCCTCCCCAGCAGTGACACCATGGGCACGTGGCAGAATGAACAGAAACAGATGAATGGGGTAGAAGAAACAACAAAGGAAGGACCAGGTCAGGAGAAGGTGGGCTACCACCCAGACAGGGGCCTCACTTGATCATCTTGAACAAATCAGGGTCGCTGATTTTGACTGTTCGAGCCACATTCCAGGACACATGAATCATGGGCACAATGGATTTGACGTTCTTCACCTCGTTCCACTCATATCGTTCCAGGGCCAGCTGGTACTGATAGGCTGTGGGCCAGAGAGTCACTATCTAATTCTCAAACAGCCCCCAGGCACTTGGGCTCCATCACCTTCCCTCAGTGCTTGCCCTCCCCCATCCCAAGGCTTACTTCCCACATCCCAGCCTCTCACCAGTGAGGGGCCCCACGTTCCAGGCAATGTTGTTGCACCAGCCAGTAGCCTGCACCCAATGCACAGTCCCAGCGTTAATCCACACAAGGTCTCCAGGGCGCTGCACGAAGCGGTACACAGGAATATTGGAAGCATAGAGGTCATCCAGGATTGGCCACCAGGAACCGGTCAAGTAGTCCACGCCATGCCTACAGGTTGGGCAACCACAGGGTCAGGTGGGAACCTCGGGACCAGATGTGGAGGGGTGGCAGTGAGGGGCAATGCGCACCTATCGCAGAAGGCGCTGATGGTCTCCCAGTAGTGCTCATGCACTGCGAACCACTCACAGTCCCCTGGGCCAATGTTGATATTGACAGAGCAGAAATTATTATTCTCTTGGTGACCTGCAGGGGGAGACAAAGAACCACACGGATGTCCTGACGGGAGCCTGAGCTCCTAAGACAACCTCTCCCTGCGCTTAGCCCACATTGGCTTCTTCCAGGAAGCACACTTCCAACACCCAGCAGGTCTTAGGTCGAGGGGCACACCTGGCGTGCGGCTGCCAGGAACCTTCATGTACAGCTGCACTGTGTTCATGCCCAGGATGGTGTGGCCTACGTGGCTCAGCATGTTGCCTGTAGATGTTACCCGCATGAAGGCCGGCAGCTTTAACAGCTCCTGCAGCTGGGGCTTCCATCTGCAGGAACAAGAGAGCCACCAAAGTGACAAGGTATCCCAGACTGAGTGTCCCCAGCAAGGCTCCTGTCCCAACTCATCTGGCCCAGCCCTACTGACCGCTTGGCATCAGACAGGTCGATATTGGTGCCAAACTTGATGATATTATGGTTCTTCGGGTCTGGTGCACTGCTGCTGAGGCAAGAGCAGACAAGTTGGTGGATAGCAAAGGGAACGAAGGAGCCACACAGGAAGGGACACAGCTGTGCTGTACCTGGGCAGGGTTCCTGTGGTGCTGTCTGGCTCTTCGGACTCTTCATCCTCACTCTCCTTCTCCTCCTGTTCGGCAGAGATGTAGGCAGCCCTGGTCAGTGACCTTTCTGAAGCCCTTCCATCCCAGGCAATCCCAGCATTCTGGCTCCTCACCTGCAGTGACTCCTGAAAGGACGAAGCCTGGTACTGCGCATATTTGGCGATGGTGGTATGTGAACGGGAGCTCTCACAGGGCCAGATCTGTCGGGTACCTGTCAGATCCCAGTTCTCATCTGATGGCTGCTGCACCTGGGTGCGCACCTCCACAGTATGCTCACCACTCGCTTCCACCAGTGTCTTGGTAGAGAAGAGGCCCAAGTCTGCAAGGGAGGGCCAAGCAGGGTGTTAGAACAGAAGGCCCCAACTCTCCTCTCCTACTGGCCCCAGACTCTGACTGTGTGGACACAGGCCTGGCAGAACGCAGCAGTGAAATAGGCAAGAAGAGCCCCAGGAAACTGGCAAGGCAGGAATCTCTTTGCATCTTCTTCAGCCCTTTCCTCCCACAGCCAACCCAGGACTCAGCCCTTCAACCAGAATTCTCAGATGTGGCCACATATGCCCCGCACTTGGCACATGGCAGGCACTCAATAAATGGCAACTTTATTCATAGGGTTCAATTAAAAATAGTCTAACTGAACACCTGGGATGTGCTTCAAAAATTCAGTAAGAGTGCAGAAAGAAGTATGCATGTAAAGCAAACCAAGAGTGACTTTCAATTCTATTCGGTTTCCTCTAGTTCAGGCATGTCCAACCTACAGTTCTCATCTCCAGGCCTAACACATTTGTAAGTAACAACATCACAATGTCAAAAGGTTAGACACATTCTGCTCTAGTTTTATAATGTTTAAAAATTTTCACAACAAAAAGCTGAAAAGGAAAAAAGGCCACACCATGGATCTTTAGAGGTTGCCTACAAACTATTCTTTTCATCTTTAATCACCAAGAAAACCAGTGATCCACTTTCCCATATGTCCACTGCTGGGGACAGACAAGACAGGAGAAAAGTTCAAAGCTGGCTGAACCACCTCTCAAACATGGCCTGTTTATAACTGAGTAATGCACTCCTTGTGCTTGGTATATAAGCACAGGGGCTCCTTATAACCCTCCCCATACTTTCTGACCCCCATACTCACTGAGCCGCAAGGAACCTGCCAGGCCCCGGATCACGGTGATGGGATTTCGAGGGTCTGTACAGAACTGCAACAGCACTGGTGAGAAGGCATCCCGTTTGCTCTCCAGCTGAGAGATGGCCAGGACACTGGGGTCAGAGCCTTGACCCAGGCTCTGAGCACCCCACTGTTTAAACCCAATGCTATTTTAGAACCCTTTGGAAGGGGTGGCTCTGAAGACAGATGGCACACATACATAGATGCTGGGTGTAGGGGGGTTGAGTTTTTCTCGAGGCAGCTTCTCCTCAGTATTGATCTTCGGTTTCACAGACTGGGCAGGGGAAAGGTAGGATTCTCGAAACTTCCCTTTCACCTTGGCATTCCTGTGAAAATACAGTGGGATGAAGACAAAAACACAGAGTAATGGTCAGGAGGGGCCTAACCCCAGGGCAAGTGGGCAGCCTTGGGTGTGACAGCCCCAACTCACTTGCTGGCACGCACAACGTCAGCAGCACAGTGGCTGATGGTGAGGTCTGCCATGCGCAAACGTCGCTCTTCCACCTCAGAGGCGATAAAAGTTTCCTTGTCACCACTCTCTACCTTGATGAGCCTTATCTTCAGCTCCTTGGGGGGGCCCTCACTAAGTGACCTCAGTTTGAGCATGTCTGCACGGCTCACACCTGGGGGCCCTGGAACTTCCTCTCGAGCCTTCTTCCCAGTGACAGGAGTTGATGGGGGTGTGGGCTGGGCAGAGGGTAGAGGAGCTGGTGGTGGAGGGGCTGGAGCTGTGGGTGGCTTGACCTTAGAGGCCCCACCTAGATCAGGCCGGGCCTTCTCCCGACCCTGTATCTCCTCACTCTGCAGGTCCAAGTTCCCCAGCACTCGGCGGCTCTTTTCTTTGGGGGCCTTGGCCTTGGCTTTGGCCCTGCCCTCACGGGGTCGCCGACCAGCACTGTCCTTGCAGGCTCTTCTGTGCCGCCGGTGCTCCTTCAGGTGCGGATGCTCTTTCTGCCGGCACTTGCCGCTGCCTGGCCCTGCAGCCACCACTGCCACCCCACCACTCTCCTCCTTGGCCTGTGAAGGAGGTGATAGCCGCTCAGTGCCACTATCCACTGGGTCCACTGTGTCCACCGGCTCTGCTCTGTCGATGGCACTCCGGCCTACCCGCTCCACAAGGGTCTCACAAGCCCGACTGATTTCTTCTAGCACCTCAGACTCAGAGCGAGCAGGGGGCAGTGGCAGGGGTGGGGGCAGCTGGGCAGGGGTTGCAGGGCCTGGGACTGGCTCTTCACCTGCCCTGCTCTCCTGGGCCCAGGGCCCGCCTGAGGTAGAAAACTGAGATGACGAGGAAGCAGAGGGCTTTGGAGAGCCCTGGGCGCTAGAGGCCACGGAAGTGAGTGGCTGGGCGGTAGCACCTGATGCAGGACCAGGGGAATACTGAGTGGTGGGCAAGAGCCCAGGACGGGTGGAAACAGCTGCTCCAGTCCCCCGGTAACAGTACTTCTGTCCCTCCAGCACGGAGGCCAAAGACTTGAGCAGGCTGGCTGGGCTGGCTGGTGGAGGTGGGGGGGGTTGTTGGGGCTGTGGCTGGGGGGCTGGGGAGAACTTGGCTAGAGGCGGCGGTGGTGGCAGGGCTGGTGGTGGCTTCTTCTCCTCTTCTTGGTTGGTGGTGGCAGCAGTGGTGGTTGGGGCTGTGTCACTGGGAAATGGAGGCTGTAGAGATGCAAAGGGCTCTTTCAGGGGGGGCGGAGGAACCACGCCTGCCTCCTGTTGCTGCTGCTCCTCCTCCTTTCGAATGGATTCATCCAGCATCTTCATGATGTTGGCCAGCCCATCAGGTAGGATCTTGAATTCAGCTGGCTCTTCAAACTGGTCCTCCAAGGGGTTTGGGGGGAAATCAAAGAGCCGGGAGCCTCCAGCAGGCAGCTCTCCAACCCCAGGTGGCATAGGCTGGGGGTTTTTACTCAGGGGGCCTGGGGGAAGCCCCGGCCCCACCTCGGGGGTCTTTGGGAAGGAGACCCTGGGCCGAGGGCTCTCCGAGTGCCTGAAGCTTCCTGAGGTATTTTGGTGGCAGGAGGAAGAAGGGGCTGGAGGCAGGGCAAGAGTCAGAGGTGGTAGAGGTGGGTTTTGGGGGCTCAGTGTTGGGCTGGGTGGCCGGGGAAGAGGGTCCATACTTCTGGCCAGATAGGGGGTTGGGGGGAAGGGCATAGGCCCAGTAGGGCTGCTGCTGTGGCTGTCACTGCTGTTGCTGCTGCTGTTGCTGCTGCTGCTGGTGGTGGTTGGGGGAGTGGGAGGAGTGTGCGAATCCTGAGTGCCCACAGAAAAGCGGGGGACTGGAGGCCCCATAAAGCCCTCACGGCGGGGGAGGGGTGGTGGGGGAGGGCGGGAGGGTCCCTCAGCCCCAAAGAAGAGCTCATCTAAGATCTCTCCTTCCTCTCTGGCTGCCCGGCAGGCTGGGCCCTTCATCCAGGCAGAGGGTGGTGGAGGGCGCAAGACACGGGGACAAGGGGGTGGAGGGGGTGATGGGATCCCAGGTGGCAGGGACAGGTGGGGAGTGGCTGCAGGAGCTGCCAAGTATGGTTTCCGACTGCTGTGTGCCGAAGGCCCCAGGCGGCCATGGTGAGAGGAGACTTCTAGAGCGGGAGTTTGGTAATGGTCTGCGCCAGGCTGCAGGTTGTAGAGTGGGAAGGTCAGAGTGCTGCTCTGGCCACCTCAGATGGGCACTCTGACACCTCCACCCACCTTCCACATGCTGAGGTCATTACTTACAATGCCTGGGCTGGGCTCCAAGTCCCGGAGACCGGTGCTGCTGCTGCTGCTGGTGCCAGGGAGACCAGGGGGCCGGGAAGGGGCATAAGGCACGCAGGCATTAGTTGCTGCTGGTGAAACACTGGAGTCCATCCGCGACCTCTGAACTCTGCTCTCTCTAAGGTCACTTCCGGGGGGGCGGGTGGCAGGGAGGCAGCCATGGCTCTCTGCTCCTGGGGGGCGGGGGCCTGGGCCTGGGGGTGTGGCTGGAACCAGCCTGTGGCTGGGAGGATGCGCAGTGTAGGCAGGAGCTGGGTATGGATATGGATGAGGCAGTGAGTGCCGCTGCTCCTATGAGAGATAAATGAGGTCACAGGGTGAGAAATGGAAGACACAGAACATATAGGTAAAAGGTGACAGGCAAACGGGGGTGGGGGTGGGGTGGGGTGTGGTGGGGTGGTGGCCACGCCTTTAATCCCAGCACTCGGGGAGGCAGAGTTAGGCTCGCCATGAGTTCAAGGCCACCCTGAGACTACATAGTGAATTCCAGGTCAGCCTGGACTAGAGTGAGACCCTACCTCAAAAAAACAAAAAAAAAGTGACAGGCAATAGGAAAGGGCATACCTGGCGTTCTGGGGGTGCTGAACCCTTGCGGTCAGGGCCCCAGGCATCTCCATGCAGGTTATTCCACAGTCCTGGCTTGGTCAGCTGAAATGGGGGGCTAGTAGCCAGGCCAGGCAGTGGTGGTGGTGGTGGTGGAGGGAGTGGCAGGCCTGGAGGAAGGCCAGTCTAGAAGAGAAGAGGGCATGAGAATCCCGCTCCCTGTCCAAGACCAGCATCCTCTCTGCCTGATGGCCCACCTACAACCATACCTGCTCAGAGCTGCAGCCTCTCCTGCGCTTGCCTCCAGGGCTGAGGCCCTCCTCTCCTGAGGGACCTGAGAGTGATGCAGGAGGCATAGGCTGCACCACTGGGGGTTCAGCAGCTCGCTTCACTGGAGGGCCCCCTCGCTTAGCCCCATAGTTCCGTTTGTGCTGAAGAAAAAGAGGAGAGAGAGAATGTCAAGGGTGCTCTGCCCTGGCTCTTTTCCCTAGCCCACTTAGCCTCAGCCTCACCTCAAGGTGCAGCAAGTTCCACACTTGCTCCAGGGGGGGCAGGACCTTGCCTCGGTGCTGGCAGGAACCAGCATGAAAATTCCAGAGCTGAGCCTGAAGGCCAAAAAGCAGTTGAAAGGGCTGGAGAGATAGCTTAGTGGTTAAAGTTCCTTGCTTGCAAAGCCTGAAGGCTCAGGTTCAATTCCCCAGTAACCATATAAAGCTAGATATACAAAATGATGCACGCAGCTGGAGTTTGTAGTGGCGGGAGGCCCTGGCTCACCTGTATTCTCTCTCCCATAAATAGATAAATAAAAGCAGCTGAAGACACGGTGGGAGCAGGGAGCCAGAAGGTATCATCTTAGCCCCTTATGTACTACTGCCTCATCCTACCTGCTGCAATCTGCCAATTCGGGGCCCCAACTCAGCAAAGTTTCCTCCATATCGAATGGCACTGTGATAGCAACGGATGGCCTCTTCACTATCATGCTCTGACTCATACAGCTGTCCAAGCTGTTCCCACAGCCCTGGCTGGGCTGGCTCCCGGAGCAGTGCCTGCACACAGCCATGCAGGGATTCCAGCTTCCCATGGAGGGGTCTTGGAGTGGGCGTCCTACAGAGTAGAAAGAATTGGAGATAATCAGGCATGGGGGGATACTTTCAAGGCCCCAAGCCTTATCTCCCACCCCAGAACCTTTTAAGTTTCTACTTACACTGGAGCATAATATGGTTTGCTAGGGTGCCCAGAGCTACTGCCGTGTGAAGGGGGGAGGGGAGGAGGGAGCGGGGGCTGCCCAATGCTGGCGGAGCATCTACAAAGAGAAGGGATCTGTCATGTACACCCAGAAGAAATATTCTTGTCCCCCAAGGAAGAATGAGCCTAAGGAAATAAGAGCAGGTGAGGATGGTATTGGAGTCCACAGAATGGCACAAACGCACAGAGAATGAATGACACAGAAATGGTGGGGTACAGAATATGAGGAGAGGAATGCCTGGAAACAGGGGAAGCTATGACAGGAGTGCTCACCTGCCTCCAGGCAGCCATGTGCTTCGAGGAGGAGGGTGGGGTGGACAGGAGCTCCAAGCCCCAGCACAGCTTAGTCCCCCAAGGGCAAAGGCTTCCCGTGCAGTGCGGGCCCCTGGAGGGTCCACTGCTCGATGCATCCAGCCTAAGGCAGGGATAAGAGGTCGTGTTCTTACAGGGGACAAAACTAGAGCTGCCAATGTCTACCTAGCTAACCCAGCCCCAGCTCTTCCCTTACCAGGTCAGCAGTGGCCCCAGGAGCCCTGGAGATCGGGCACAGCCCCCTGCCCCAGCTCTCTGGGACAATGATCCAGCTCCAAATGCTCTTAACAAGAGTGCTCACTGTCCCCAGATGGCAGTCCCCGGCCTTTGGCAGCCAATTCTACAGAGAGGAGGAAAGAGTGCAATGAGCTTGCCAGCACAGTCAGAACCCAAGGACACCCACAGGCCTGTCATTTATGCTCAGAGACTGAGGGAAAGCCCATTAGTATAAGGAGGCTGAGATGGTAACGTGGTAACTACATGGGACAAGTAGATGGGGGCTTGAAGGTGGGTGCAACCAGGTGGCTGAGCTCTCTTCCAACCACAGCCATCCAGGCTGATCCGCGGCAGCTCCATGGAAGCTTACCCAGCCTGGGTAGGAGGGTCCTCTCAGCTTCAGGTAGCTCGAGATTTCACCAATCACTGGACGTCCTCTCTACAGAAAACCAATCATCACCGGTGTCTCCGCCTCAGTAACAGCCTGGCAGGAGCCAATAGGAATGAAGTTAGTCCCCACCGAGGCCTTGGGAGGAGGGGCCCCCAGAGCCGGTCCTACAGGCTAGCTCAGGGGTGACCCCGGTGTGACCCCCGAGGTTCCAACCTAGGGTCCCCATCTCTGAATTGATACCCCATCTCTGAATTGACCGGCTGGCAGGTCATTAGTGGCAAGAGTAATCAAGCCAACTGGGCAAGACTGACTGAAGGTCGAATCGATGCTCAGGCCGGCTTGAGGGCTAATCTTACCCACGAATCAGCTAATGGTCCCAGCCAGAACGAAGGAGTCAACCCCTGCCCAGCCACCACCACAGGGCAGGATGTCAGACAGATGCATACGTACATACAAAGGCATCACTCCCATCCCTCACTTCACTTAATCCAGCAACTGACCTGTCTGCCCTGACCCCTTAGACCTGCTCGGATCTAGAAAGCACAGCACCCAAACCCGCCGGGTCTCGGAGTACTCCACCCCCAGGGCCACGATCAGGTTCTCAATCTCATACCCAGTTCCTCCAGCTCTTCCACTTCCCCAGACTCACTGGGTCTTCAATTCGATCACCTCCCTAAACCAGCGTCCCTCTGTCCCCCAACTTCTGGGAAACTGCGCACTGTGGTCCGAGAGGACACTCTCGCGTGGCTCCTGAATCCACTATGCCCTTTCCCTGCTGGGGCCACGCGGTTCCCCACGGCCCACGTGGCCCTTGCCCCCCCCAAGGGAGGGGGGATTTCGGGGGTTGCCCGTGACGTGGCCACTTGCGCAGCGGAAGCGATGTGTGTAAGGGGGGGTCCTTAGGGAGGGAATAGGGCGGGGTCCGACGGGCAGTGACATCACCCTGTCCCACTCTCACCGCCTACTCCCTTAAAGAACCCAGAACCCGTTTCACTTCCTCCTTCACAGTCCCCTCCCCCCAGCGGCGCTGACAGACCCACTACGGCCCGGCACTTTCTCTCCGGGGACCTTTCCTTAAGCCCACCGAGTCAGAGTGAAAAGGGGGCGGGAGGCAGGCGCACAAAGCCGGTGGTGGGGCGGGGCCAGCGCTCCAGCTGGAGGAGCCCCGGGCTTGCGGGCGGGCTGGCGGCGGACGGGCAGGAAGCCGGGGGAGAGCGGCGGCCGCCGGGCGGGCGGCTGGAAAGTTCGCCTTCGCCGGGAAGTGTGCACTGAGGGGAAATTTCCACCCAGTCTACAAGGACAGAGGGTTTGTGGTGAAAACCCTCCCACGGCGGCGCGGAAGCCCGGCTCTACGGTCCGTCCCTCCTGCCATTCCCAGGTAGGAGCTGGCCCAGCCGAGGTAACAAGGAGCCGAGCCTACAGCGCTAAATGTGGTCAAGGGAGGCTCAGCCTGGCTGCCTCTCCCCCCCCCCACTCGGGGACCAGGCGTGGGCGACGGGGAGCCGCAGGTCCCTGCTGGGGAAGTGGACCCGAGGGCTGCAGTGACCAGGAAATGCAGCGATGATGACACTTCCCTTTTCCCACGGGGAACTGACTCAGCTTTCTCTAAACTGGCCCTCTGATCGTCAACCTTTACCCACCCACCCACCCCCACGGCGGAACACTGGGATATAGAACGCTCCAGAACAAAACTTCCTGTACACTAAGCACGCTCTCGGCGACCACGTCGACTCCTCGCGAACAAAGCCCTTCTCAGGGTCTGAATCAGGCTCAGGGTGGGGGAGAGTGAGTCACGAGAAGCCTCCCCCGTTCCCACTGACTCAGCCTCCACGGGCAGACACAACTCCGCAGCCCACACGGCCGGCGCGGCCGCCCCGCGGAATCTCCCTCCCCCGCCGCCGCCGCTGCCGCGCTCACACCTGTTCCTCCGCCGCCGCCTGCCGCCCGCTCGCTCGCGGTCACTCTCACCTCCACTCTCGCTTTGGGGCCGACACCGCCCGCCCCGACTCCCGACGCTCATACTAACCAAGGGGAAGGGACACCCACGGACAAGCACAAAGAGACACCCACGGACGCCTCCAGGGCAGATGAGAGGGAGAAGCGCGCGGCCAAAACCAGGCTGGGAGGGCGGCTCGCTCCGGGGGCAGACATGACAGACTCCCAGCCTGACTACAATCCCGAGACACCGCGCACTCAAAGAGTTAACTCGGTTCCTGCGGAGGCCACGCCCCTCTCCATCCGGGCACTCCCGGCTAACTCCAGCTCCGCCCCCTCCATCCGGGCTCCGGACTCCCGAGACTTTAACCGACGCCCCTCCCGAGTGAGCCTGCCGGCCTCGCGGAGGGGTCCTGGGCCCGCGCCCGCTCCTCGGCCTCGCTCGCCCGGGAAGGCGCGGCGACAGGCTCGCTTCTCACCTGGGAGGACCGGCTGCTGGCCGGAGCTCCGCGGTGACTCAGCCACCCGGGCAGGCCGCCCGCCGGCCGGGGATTCCCTTCCCGGCCCGCCCCCCGCCGACCCCGGAGTGACAGTGCTGGCCCGAGCCGCTAAGTGTCACTGAGGGCGGCGTTGTGTCTGCCTCTGACTGGGCGCTGTGTTCCCCAGTCTGCCAGACAAGGTCGGCTGTGTGTGCGTCCCGACGTCTGTCTCCGGGTGCACCTGCAGGTCTACTCATCTAGTCTCCCTCGGTGCACGGGTCTGACGCGGGCCTGCCAGTCATCCCCGTCTACATGTCTCCCAGGGGCTGTCTCTGTCTGTGTGTCTGCCTGGCTCCTGTCTCAGTCTTTTGTCTGGGTCTGCCTCTGCTATACTGTGGTGATCACGTGTGTCTCTGCACATGCCCTTCTGTGTTTGCCTTCACGTTCCTGAACAGTCAGGGGGACACTGGAGGCAGGCCCTCCCGCCTTCTCCCCTGAATCCCGACATCTTGCTGGATTAGTGATCCTTTTGTTTAGTCAATTACTTAGGGGGTCTGACTTTAATCAAGTTCTGTCCCATGCCTCAATATCCTTGCTTATCCTCACAGTTCCTTGTAGCAACCAAGACAACAATAACTTTTAATAGATTGCAGGCACTGTGCTAAGCATTTTACATTCATCTTCTAATTATCCTTTAACTTTCCCCAAAACCTGACATAGGAGGTACTTTGATTAGCCCATGTTGCAGATGAGGAAACTGAGGCTTGGGGATGTTAGGTAACTCAATAAAGGTCATTCTGCAAGTAAGTGGCCAGCTAGGCTTCTTTCAAGAGCCTGTTCCTACCACTCTTCTGTACTATACTAGCACTCACCTGTCTCCCTCAGTTGTATCTAAACAGGCTATCTCCTAAGGCCAGCTTTCCTCCCTGTCTGTTATCATCCCAAATGTTTTCTGTCCTTTAGAGAAGGTGTGGGTAGGAGGCTATCTCAGAAGTGTAGGTTTCTTGGCAATGAAACTCATTCAGTTAACTAGTTTATTCAATGTAAATCCACAAAGGCACTCTAATGTGCAAACTATCATCCAAACAGCGACCCATACATAGGAGCAAACACTCCTGCTCAAGAAACTCAGTAATGGAAAAGAGCTATCTATGCATACTCAAGGACTTAAATTAAATCCCTGGTTTAGGGAAATGGTTCTACTTGAGAGAAAAGGTGAATACAGCAGGGCCTCAGGCAGAGAAATAGCAGGAGGATTGAGGGAAATAGAAGAGGGGTTAAGGAGGTGGATCAGCGGTTAAAGGTGCATGCTTGCTTGCAAAGCCCGTTGGCCCAGGTTTGCTTCCCCAGTATCCACATAAAGCCAGATGCACACAATGTGAGGGAGGCAGAAGATGAATTAAGACTTCAGATATGGGCCCAGCATGCTCCACTGCACAACTCTGCTAAGACTTCAGATATGGGAAGAAAAAGCTATAGTGCATCAGGGAGAGAATGGATCAAGGAAGAAAGGTGAGATGCTAAGATTGCCATGGCAACTGAGCACTGTGTGGCAGTGATCTCCTGTATTCCCCACCAACACACACACACACACACACACACACACACACACACACACACACACACACACACACCAATTATAAGCCAAGCTATTCAGTACTCCTATGGAAAGCAAAGCCCCTTCAAAAGAAATATCTCTGGAGTATCTCACATCTATTTTGGCTTGCAAGCCCTGCTTTCTTTAATCAGCAACTGAGTTGTACCAGCAGCCAGGGGGAGGGAGGGTACAAGATATTTTGGTTGTTTGTAGAGAGGCTGGTAAAGTACAGGATGGACCATTCATAGGAGACAGAGGGGAGTACCATAAACCAGGTCTGAACCACTCAAACACACATAGTGTGGGGCAGGAATTGGACTGGACCACTCTAATGAGTGGGCATGACCCAAACGTAGGGTGCAGCATTATACTTTAGGGGAAAGGGAGCACTCAGCAGCCAAACTTACCAGATGGAGCTTGATATGTTCTGTTTCATTGGAGCCAGCGCCCCAGCAATGGGGTGCAGCAGACCGTTGTAGGGTTGGTAGTGCTATGGGGCTGGCATGGTGCCTGGGGGAACCTAAAAGAAAATATTCAGTTAGAGGTTAGGGTAGTCCAGGCTGGAGGATTTCCCTGTGCTTTCTCATTGCGGAGAGACCTGGCTCAAGTGGTCAGATGAGAGGAATTCATTTCCATGGTGGCCAGAAAAAGCCATCCCTAAAGTGGTCCTCCAACTTTCCCCTCAGGAGGCATCCTATTCCAGGTGGTGAAGGGGCATGCTATGGCATTTAAATAAGTCTACAGTGGCCACCAGCAGATGACTGGACATCCCCTGCACTCGAGCCAGCCCAAAGCATGGAGACCGCTTCCAACCTTATCAAGACAGCAGACAGTCAACCCCACCCTTTGGACTCTGCCCCCTTCCCCTGCTCTAGGCGGGTGCAGGCAGGTCCTGGCCTGGTGAGCAGCCCAGGTGGCCAGACAAGATGAACGGGCCCAACAGGGAGAAGCTTTCCTCCTCTGCAAGAACTATGACTCTAGGCCTGAGCCTGGAAGTGGCCTCTGCTGCAAGGCCCCTCCATTACATCCCTAAGGCCATATCCTGTTTCCCCATCACCTCCTTCCTCTGTTCTGCCCCCAAAGGTGACAGGGGCCTACTCCCTCCCAATACTCAGATACAAACAGGTCTTTTAACACAAGTCTAGAGCCAAGACTCCTGTGTCCATACAGGGGTCACACCTCAGTCAACTTTCACCTCAGACTCCCTCCTCAGGGAGCTCTGTTTTCCACTCCCATAGCCTGTGCTCAGTCCCTGTAGACCCACACATGTGGGCTTCCAGCCTAGTCTATTTCCTGGCCTTCCAGCCCCTTCGTTCCCCCAGCCCCAGAGACTCAGGCCTCTAGCCCTCAGCCTCCATGATGCAATGTGCTGCAAGCTTCTGTTGCTGCTGATGACACTGCCCCCAGGGAGGTTTTCTTTCTGACCCAAGCGAGGCCCCTTACCAGGCCAGGTAGTGATCACCTGCAGGCTGAGAAAGTCAGACTGGCAAGGCCCATCAGTTAGAGAAAGGCACTACAGCACTGGGAGGCTCCAAGTTCAGGACTAGGGGGCTTTCACCCTGCCATTGAGACTGTCTGCGTGTAGTGGGGAGGGTCTAGAGGAAAGGGAACGGCAGGTTTTAGGACATATCACGAGGGGCAGCCAAAGGGGTCAGAGGGGGGTGTCTGGACAACAGAGTGGGGGAGGGGCCAACAGCCATTTAAAGGGCCAACTCCAGAGCTTTAATCTCTCACCAGCCATGGCCCCATGCAGGAGGCTGTAATTCATCTGTCCAACAGCTGGGGGGGGGGCGTGGACTGAAAAGGGGAACCAGGGAAGGGCTGGTACTTTCAAGCACAGAACCAAACAACAAAAGGGGAGACCAAGAGCCAGCACCAAAGTGCCCAAACCAGACTGCTAACCTGCGGATCTGCCAGTGGCTCCCACCTAGTGCCCAACAGACTCCCGTTTGGACTTAAGGATTCTTGGTCAAGGAGTCAAAGGACCCCTAGGTCCTTTCTGGAGAAAGCCCAGGCTGTCAACCACTCCATACGCCTTCCCAGATGCAGCCATGTCTCAGACCTGCAGGCCCTGCAACCAACTCTGCCTCAGATGCCCTGCTCACCAGCCAAGCTTCCCTAGACACAGCCTGCCAGCTCCCCCTCCTGCCCGAGCAGGGTGGCAGTGGCCACACCGAGGCTGTCCCTTTAAATCATTACCACCCCTGATTGTGTGGATGATCCAAGGGCCCAGCCCCCCCCCCCAGGCCGGCAGTTTGCCACCTCCCCCCACCCAACAGTCCCCAGAAATGTGAGTGCCATTTAAAGGGACATCTGAGAGTCAGCCAGGTCTCTTACTGACCCCCACCTTCCTTCACACACACAACCCCTTCCCCAACACATAGTCCCCTACCCCTCCAGAGGGCCCCCCAAAATCCGGTTTCTCCCCATCTCTGGAGACAGCTACAAGGAGAAAGAGGCCAGGGGGGGCGGGGAACTAGAGGTAACCAGAAAAGGACGGGGACTCCCTCCTCCTTCAGAGCCCCAGGGGACAGGTCGGAATGGAAGAGCCCGGAGAAAACACCAAGACAGAACCCCAAAAGGTGCCTCGGGCAAACCTGGATCGTAAGGGCCGGGCCGTGCGGGGCAGGGGGAAAGAGTCAGGCTTCTCGACACGGTGGGTGGTGCGGCCATCGGGCGACAAGCCCAACTGGGGGAGACGAACACGAAGGGCTAAGAAGCGAGGCCAGGGAAATCGGGGAGACGGAAGGGGGAAAGGGGTCATCCAGGAGGGTGTGGAGGAAAATCAGAGGGAGGTAGGGCGAGCCAGGCCAGGGTTACCTGCTGGGTGTCTGTCCCCCGGCGGTGCCCCCAGAATCCGGGTAGGGAGGGGGAACAGCAGGGGGGAGTGGGGGCTGGGGGGGCGGGGAGCCGGTCCCTCCTCTGCCTCCTGGGCCTGCCCCGGCGCTTGCAGCCTCGGCCTCCCTCCCTCCTCCTCCCCGTCCCTGAGTCCCGGAGTCAAACAAAGAACTGTAGCAGGCTCTCCCCAACCCCCTCCCTCCCTCCTCCTCCTCCTCCTCC
>PVHP010007337.1:0-25973 GCA_004024765.1 Zapus hudsonius | reverse complement strand
CCCTCGCTCTGGGAACTGTGGAGTCCCTTTGCAAAACGAAGGGCTCCAAAGAACATAAGAACTGGGATCTTGCTTGAAAAATCAGTTATTTTAACAGCCAAAGGAATAATCTTAGCTATTCCTTCTCTAAGAGGGAGTAAAATAATGCTAAAGAAAGCAATACACATCTGTCTGTTCACATCATAAAGGTACATAAAGCTGTTGAAGCTAATCCCTAAACCTCACCCTTAACAAAACGCTGTAGTAACTAACTCCCAGTCAGGGCTACTTTGGAGCAGGCCCGCCAACTATAATAAAAATAGTAACATAAAAAGTATTTTGTGACAAGCATTCGTTCAACAGTCACTTTGTGTCAGGTAGTGTGCTGTCTTTTGCATAAATTATCTCAGTACCCCTCACACCTGCTTTGAAGGTGTACTCTGGGAGGTTGTGACTTTACCAAATTCCAATCCCACTAGTGACAGAGCTGGGATTAGAATTCAAGTATGACCTGACTACCCGAGTTTTCAGGCCTATGAAAGGAGACACAAGACCACCATTTCCAACTCGAGGGCTTAATAGAGGCCACCCATAGCTGTCAATCCTTCTCCCCTAGGAGGCCAGGCGAGAAACTGACCCACCCAGGATTTCAGTCTAGTGCTATTTGACTCCTTTACTCACTTCGGAGGGAACACTAGTTACAGGGACTTCAGGGAAGAGCAGTTGTGTGTCTCCTGGGGGCAGCTGTCTTTCAACCACTCCCTCTTCAACTCCAGTTGGGAAAGAGGCCACATGACACCAGGCTGTGCAGCAGGTGGGAGGGGGAGCTCGGAGGGGAGGCGTTTCCGGACCATCGGGGAAAGTGAGCCAGGACTCCCCGCACTGCCCCGCCACACCCGTGCCCTCCCTCCCCCGCACCGACTCCAGACCGGAGTTTCCCACCTACAGGATGCTCAAGCCCAGGGAAAGGAGAGGGGAAAGAGACGGCACGGGACTGGAGCTGGACTCTGGGCCGAGGTGGAAGGGGGAGGAGACCTCATTGCCTGGCAACCGTCCCGGGGCACGTGCACTGGTGACATCATTCTAGGCCACCTCTAACACGGACCTTTGACTGGGGGGGGAGGGGGAAGAGGAGGCTGCTGGCTAAGCTTCCTGGGAAATAAGCTTAGGAATTTAAGGAAGCCAAATTGGTAGGAGGGAGGACCCTGAGGGAATCTGCCTCTCTTTTTCGGACCACAGTAGGGGCAATCCTAGGGTTCGGGCCTCCTGCAGGCCCTGGTCTCAGCCACCAGCCTTGACCTCCCAACCCAGGTTTCAGACAGGAGTCCCGACACGCCCCTCGGATCTCAGCGCCAGATCCCTGGAGGGGAGGGGAGGGCGACCGGGCCGGGGCTCTGAGCGCACGCCAGGATCTCGGTGCCCCAGCCGGCCGCCAGGCGGGCTCTGTCTGGTCCCCAGCCCGGCCGCCCCTCCCTCCCTCCAGGGCGGAGTCTGTGGAGTTGAAATCAGGACACGCCGGGAGGAAGTTATATAACCCGGGGAAGCCGAGGACTAGTGGAGACAGGGACGGACCACCCGAAAGGAGCCGAGGGAAGTGCCAACAACACCGGGCAAGTGAGGAAACAGGAGGGGATGGGGCATCAGAAAGCAGACAAGCTGGCACGGAAACTGGGCGTGATGACCCAGGCAGAGCCATCTGCGCGTGGCTGTCCCCCGCTACCCACAGTGGCCGTTTAGCCAGGCCGCGAGAACCCGCTTGGACCTACTACCGGGGAAGCCATCTAACCAGAGCCCAGGAAAGCAGCAGTTGACGCGGCCGGCAGCCACGGTTCCGCCCGGCCCACCAGACCGCCTGGGAGCTTGGGGCACCGGCCGGGTGGGGCGGGGAACAAGGAGCCGGCCTCCCGCGCGCGCGAGGCACAGGCCGGCTTTACCGTGAGGCCCCGGCGTTGGGCCCGCAGCCCGTGGCTAATTTGCAAACACCAGGCCCGACACCGACACCGACACCGACACCGGGACAGGGCGGGGACGGGGGCCAGGGGAGCCGCCGCGCAGGCGCCAGCCGCCCGGGCGCGTGGGGTGGGAGCGTGTGGGAGTGCACGTGCGGCTCCCGGCAACCACCTCCTTCCTCCCCGCCGCCACCTCGCTCGCGCTTTCTCTCCCCGCTTCGCTGAAGCCAGCGCCCCTTGCCTATTGGCTGCCTGGTTCCTGACGTAGGCCACGTCTGCTGCAGCGGATTGGGCAGCGGTGAGAGCTCGGGAATCAGGCTCCCAAGTCTGGTCCTGCTGTTACCCTGGCAACCGGGCAAGCAACCCCGGGGAGCCCGGGAGAACGGAGCCCGGCCCGCGCACGGCCGCCCCGCGCGGCTTCCCCGCCTTCCTCCCCAGGCTCTGTCGCCCGAACGAGGCGTCCTTCCTTGGATGGTTCCCAGCCTCCCAGCTTTCAACCTCCGGGCGGGCGCAGCGGGCCGGAAGCGAAGCTTAGCAACCAGCCTGCGTGTCCACCTCGCCACGTCCAGCCCGAGGCTGCGCTGGAGTCCCCGCCCTGTCCCCTCCGCGGTCCGCCGTCCGAGACCTAGACGGGGAGGCCCGGCGGGGCTCGAGCTGCACACGCTTCGCTCCCTCCCCGTCTCTTTCTCGCCATCTCGTGGCTGCGCAGCCGCGGGGAGGCTGGGGTCGAGCTAGGGGGCCGCACCGGGGACGGGGAGAAAACGGGGCGAAGCGGGGTGCGGGGTCAGGTGTACCGCTGGTCTTCGGGAGGCAGGGAGGCGCCACTGCCCTCACAGACCCCGCGCTGGCCGGTCTGCAAGCATGGCCTCGGCCTTGCCCTAGAGACCCTATGGGGCCCAGCCCGAGAGACAGACGAACTGTTTTCAGGTCCCTCGCCCTCTGGCCTCCGTCCTCTGCCCCCCAGTTCTTCCGCCACCGCAGCCTGGCTCTGTTCTTAGGGGCTCGGAAGTCCTGCGCCCCAGTCTTCTCATTCTTTCCCAAAACCCGACGCCCATCATCCCCAGCTCTACCCTTCCAGCGATTCTGACGTCCTCTCCCCCTCGCCCCTTAAGCAGATCGGTTCCCTCTTTCGGGAAGCTTTCCCCGTTCCCGTTACCTGGCTCTGGGGGTCCCAGGTAATCAGGCTCCCCAAGGTCTCCTGGGGGTCGAGCGCCCCCCCAGCTCCCATGCTGGAGCTGGGGGGGCCGCTCCGCCCCGTGGCGCAGTTGGATTTCCAACACAAACACCCACACCCCCTGCCAGCCCCGCCCCTTTCGTGATCCCGCCCCTCCAGGCTGAAGTTTGCTTCGCTCCGCTCCGCCCTGCCTTCGGCGGTTCCGCCCGCCTCTGCTCCGGTGAATTTGCAGGGCTCTGGGTGCAGCCGGGTCCATCTCCAGCCTGGCCTGACAAACTCCTATTCCATTTAGATCCCGCGCCTTCCAAAGTAAGCCCCGCCCCCTCAAGCCATGCCGGAATCTTTAGTTTCTTTCCCCTTGCTGCAGTAGCTCATCCAGAAAGGCCCAAGCTCCCCACCTCACAAACATACACACTAAGTCATCACAATTCCATTGAGAGATTTAGGTCGTGTACAACTCATCCATGTTTGTGGCTAGCGCCACTAGGAATCTCCAAAGCCAGCCCAATACAGCGATGGTCAAAGCCCCTCCAGCTTTATTTAGTCCAAGAGTACCCGACCCTCTTAAGCGGAGAAGGGGGGGGGCTCAGCTGTCCAGGCTCATGAGTAGAGCAGTGCCCCTCTTTATCCAGTGATCAGATGTCATGGCCCCAGATCGCAGATCGATGCCAATGACAAAAGAAGCTCGATCTGTGCTGCCTGCCCGGTTGGGATAGTAATAGCAGGGACAGGAATACATGCCTAGGGGACAGGAATGAACAAGGAGTTAGAGACCTGTGGCCTGGGAGAAGAGCGGAAGATGGATTAGGAGGGTGGCCTGAAGGGGCTCTCCTACCCTTGGCACTCTTCTTTCTACTCTCTGCAGGACGGAAGTGGATTGTGGGCATAAGACAGACCAGCTGCATGGGCTCAGCCTCCACCAAGCAGGAGTTCTTTCGGTCCCAGCCTGCACCTTCCAGGTATAGGCCACGAACCCAGACACCATCCTGGAAAGAGATGGAAACAGATTTTGGGGAAATCCAGACCTTAAATCGTCAGCTCTCCCGATCCAGCTCCTTTGTCCTCCCTTCATATTTCCCACTTTTTCTTCCACCCACCACCCTTCTCCACAAACCTTTGGTTCAAAACCCCAAGCTCATCTGATGCCCACCTTGGGTGGATATACTAGGTTGCTGTCATCCACGGTGGAAACGATAAACTCCCAGGAGAGGCTATCCACTGAAATCTAGGGGTTGAAGGTGAGAAGAAGGAAAGCAGTGTATAACCCAGCATCCCTTCCCTTCTTCCCACCATCCACGTTGCTCACATTGTTTTGGCGAGCTGATGATTGCAGCACAGCAGTGAGGAAGCCAGTGGGAAAGGTGAAGCCAGACAGCCAGAAAATCACAGGAGGCCGGGCACGACTGGCCCACAGCTCAAACTGCTCTACACGCACAGCCAGGTCCCGGGTCCATGACGCCAGTGGCTTTTGTGAGGGATATGCCTGAGGAAGGAGGCAGTGCATGTGCTCGTTCACTGCACCACACCTCCATATCCTTCTTTTGAGCACATGGGGAAGCTATGAGGACTATGTGGTGTCTGCTGCTCTTTAAGTACAGTTAGTCAAAGTTCTCCGAAGCCAGCTCGGGGAAAGAGGCATAAATAAATGTTATCAATAACCATGGCATCAATACAGTATGCTTATCCTTTATCTGAAATGCTCAAGGCCTGAAAGAAGGGATAGGAATTCAGAATACTTGAGTATATGCCACTGAATGAGCATTCCTAAATTTAAAAATCCCAAATCTGAAGCTTTTTGTTTTGTTTTGAAGCAGGGTCTCACTTTATCCCAGGCTGGCCTGGAACTCAGGGCAATCCTCCTACCTCAACCTTCGGAGTGCTGACCTTAAAGGCATGAGGCACCACACCCAGCTAAATCTGAAGCTTTTTAAGCACCATGTTGATACTCAAAAAAGTTTCAGTTTCTATGCATTAACGAAGCACAGTGCTGGGAATCATTGAAATATCCTTGAAGAGTTTTACAATGTGCCCTGCATATATCTGTAAGGTAATAAGTGGTGCCAAGTTAGTCAGTGAATGGTAAAACCCAGTATCAACCTTGAACCTGTCTGGCTTAGAAGCCCAGGTCCTCTGCAGTTGGCTATATGCCTGCAGAGAACTAAGAGATGAGACAGAGGGTCAGAGGAGAATTCCTTGTTCAATACTAGTAGAATTGAGAGTGGTGGAGGCTTGCCTTTCCCCAGAGTGGAGGAACATGGGCATCAAAGATACAATTGAAAATCTCTTCCAGGCTTGTCGACATGACTATAAGGCCTTGGATGCCCTTCTCTAGGTCTGTCAGCGATAACCTGAGTGGAACAAGATGGGTGGAGTGTACAGGCCTGGGACAGCCATCCCAGCCAGGTATTAAAGGCCTTTTCCCTGCTCCTCCCATGTTCCACAGAGCACCCCCCTATCTTACAGGATGGTCTTCATCAGCTTGTTGTATCTCTGAATCTCCTGCAAGAGGACCACATTGAGTGGGGAGGGGTCGAGAGCCAGCAACTTTCGGGTACCCTCATAGTCAATCATCTCAGGGATCTTCTGCTTCACGTCAGTGGCCAGCTCAAGTACCTGCAGTGTCAGGAGCTCGGCATGAGATCACCCTTCCTCAACAAGTTACCTCCCATGGAGCATCTCCTTCTCTTACCTTCTCTTCCCGGCTCTGGCCACCAACCCTAGTGGGTGTAATCTGGGGTTGCAAGGAAAGCAAAATTTCAAAGAGGGTTCGGGCCTCAGTGATCTGGGAGGCCACATCAGCATTGGGGTGCTGGCCAAAAGCTTCAGGGGGGTCCATGCTGGGCAACAAGCTGATGTATTCCTTGTAAGAGGCCAGGCTTCCATCCTTGGGGATGAAATACGTCTCCAGTACAGACAACCTGGGCAGCCACAACAAAAGTGTCACACATTACAGGACTTAGCTTCCATGCCAGGCCCTGCTCCTGTCCCATGTGTCCGCTTCTGACATTCCTCCCAGTTCCACAAATTCTTCTCCCAACATCATATTTTCTCCTTACACTTCCCTACAGTCATGATCTTGGTCTGTTTATGTCATTTCACCCCCTACTCAGTGCCACCTTCCCTCACCGATAAGAAGGAGTTGTTAGTGACTGGTCACAAAAATAGTCATTGATGTAAGTAGTGAGCAGGCGCCGGTCCCAGTCATCTGTGACATGTCCACCGTAGTTGACACCAGCGATGAGATACTTGAGTGCATCCCAGGGCGTCTCCTCATACTCGTCCAGATAAAGGCTCAGCAGGTTCTCTGACACCTGTGTATGGACCCAACCGAAGCCCCCAGCCCCACACAGTTATGACAGGAACTCTCCCAATGGGGATTATAATCAGCTTTCTGGCAGCCAATCTTTCACAGGGGGGCCATGGAGTGGGAAGTGTAAGGAGAGTGATCTGAGATGGAGGACCCCTGGTCAGCACAAACCTCAAAGTCAGAGTCATTGAAGCCATAGATAATGTTCCAGCCAAGCTGCAAGAATTTTTTGCGTTCCAGTAACACAGAGTGGAAGAAGCAGAGTGCAAACAGCAGCTTCTTATATTTGGTAGGTTTGGAGCAGCGGGTAAACTGTGGCTCGGTCATCAGTTGGTAAAGACGTGTCATGTTGGCCTTTAGACCCTGAGGACAATGAAGTGCAGAGGTGAGCCGTGTGCATCATGCTTGGCCCTACTAAGACCAGCACCATAATGTGCACTGGTGGGGTGGGCACTAGCTGAAAGAGCAGCTAGAAGCTGAAATCTAAGCTTGATCGGCATGTCAAGACAGACTGGGTGCCTTTATTCCTTCATGCAAGAACACTGTACAGTGGCAGCCCTACCTTCTTGGCCCTCCCCACTTTTTCTGAGAGACAAAGTCTCGCTGTGTAAACCAGCCTGGGATTTCAGGTGTGCAGCCCTCTACCAGCTCTTGCCGCTCTAAGCCATGAGGTTCTTCTCAATGATAGGTAGGTAAGCCAGCTCGATTTGAGAGTGCCAGAAAATATGAATAAAGACAAAGACATACTCCAGCGACTGGTCTGACATCATTATTGTTTTGGTTTACTTCAGTGCTGGGCACTAAATCCAAAGGTTTGCACATGCCAGGAAAATGCTCTCTGCCCCTGAGCTGTGCCTCCCAGTTAGTTCTATGAAGCTGCTACTAACAGAATGTCCACAATGAATAGGCTTGGTGGTGTGCTTGAGAGGCTGAGGCAGGAGGATCACAGGTTCAAAGTCATCTTTTGCTACATGGCAAGACCCTGTCTGAAAGAAAGATAAAGAAAATTTGTGTTGAAATCATAGAGAAAATGACATTCAAATAGTGGTTCCCAAGTATGCAAAGAAGGTGGCAAGAATGAGAAGAGAGACTCCAAGGAAAATGCTAACATTGTGCATCTTTTAGGTTTTGTTTTTTAAAAGCAGGATCTTACTATATATGGCTCAGGCAGACCTAGAACTCAACTCTGTAGCCCCAGGCTGGCCACCAACTCAAGGTGATCTTCCTACCTCGGCCTCCTGAGGGCTAGGATTATAGGAGTGACCTGGCTTTTTTTTTAGACAAGATCTCCATAGGTAACTCAAACTGGCCTGGTACTTGTGGCAATCCTCCTGTCTCAGCCTCCCAAGTGCTAGGATTACAGGCATATAGGCTGGGATTCTAGTGCCACACCTGCTAATTAGAACAGCATGTGAAACACACTGAACTAGTTAGTGGTAAAGGGCCATGATGTATGCAATGTACTCTTAGAGTGATCAGAAAAGTTTGTGTGGAGGGGGCGCAGAGAGGTCAGTGATAAAGCAAATGGGGCAAAGATGACTCTAAAAACATTTGTGTGTCCTTTGTATTCTTTTCTCTCTTCCTCCTTCTATGATTCCCGAGTCTCACTATGTAGCTCAAGCTAGCCTCAAGCCCAGGAGCCTCTACATACCCAGTGCTGCAGTTACAGGCATGCACTACTACACACAGCTTATACTATTCTTTTTTTTTTTTTTTTTTTTTTTTTTTTTTTTTTTTTGGCTTTTCAAGGTAGGGTCTCACTCTAGCCCAGGCTGACCTGGAATTCACTGAGTAGTCTCAGGGTGGCCTTGAACTCATGGTGATCCTCCTACCTCTGCCTCCCGAGTGAGTGCTGGGATTAAAGGCGTGCGCCACCACGCCCAGCTTTATACTATTCTTTTTTAAAAAAAATATTTTATTTATTAATTTTCAAGCAGAGAGATACAAAGAGAGAGAGAAGGAGAGATAGAGATAGAGAGAGATAGCACCAGGGCCACCACCTTGTGGGTCTGGCTTATGTGGGTCCTGGGGAATTGAACCGGCGGCCTTAGGCACTGGAGGCAAGTGCCTTAACCTCTGAGCCATCTCTCCAGCCCTATACTATTCTTATTCTTACAATTTTTCTATAAATTTAAAAATATTGCTAGGTGTGGTGGCACAAGACTTTAATCCCAGCACTTGGGAGGCAGAGATAGGAGGATTGTCATAAATTCGAGGCCAGCCTGGGACAACATAGTGAATTCCAGGTCAGCCTGGGCTACAGCGAGACTCTACCTCAAAAATACCATATATATTGGCCACTGTATTTGGCCAATATATATTGGCCAGATATAGTGGTGCACTATTGTAATCCCAACACTCAGGAGGTGGAGGTAGGAGTATCAGAAAGTTTAAGGTCATTCTCAGCAAAATAAGAGTTTAAGGCCAGAATGGGCTACATGAGACATTGTCTTAAGAAATTACTAAAAAAAAAAAAACCAAATATGTGTCTTCTACCAGAAGACATCCACTTAACCAAGCACACTTTGAACCACTCACACTAGGTTTGGCAGGTCTGCAGCAAGTAGTCTCGCAGAATGTCCCCTGGTCTGAGCTGCTGAGCCCTCCTCACTGCAGAACCATCTCCTGGATTCCCCTCGCTTCTCCCAAGTCTCCCTTCAAATTCCTCACTGCTTCCCACTTTCAGTAGGCAAACCTAAGCATGACTACCTTCAAACATATACCTCTCCATCAAGCCACAAGGCCCCTCTTTTCTAGCTACAAGAGCCATAGCTCTGTTGGAAGGCAAAGAAACTATTCGGTCCCTGGATTGTCATCTTTAAAAGATATACAGGGACCGGAGAGATGGGTCAGCAGCTAAAAGTGTTTGTTTATAAAGCCTGACAGCCCAAGTTCAGTTCCCCAGTACCCAGGAAAAGCCAGATAGATACACAAAGTGGTGCATGTGTCTGGAGTTTGTTTGTAGTGGCAGGAGGCCCTGGCATGCCTATTCTCTCTCTCTCTCTCTTTTTTTTTTTTTTTTTTTTGGTTTTTCGAGGTAGGGTCTCACTCTAGTCCAGGCTGACCTGGAATTCACTCTGTAGTCTCAGGGTGGCCTTGAACTCACGGCGATCCTCCTACCTCTGCCTCCCGAGTGCTGGGATTAAAGGCATGCGCCACCATGCCCGGCTCTCTCTCTCTTTTTCAAATAAATAAAAATATTTTTTAAAATGATATACAGGAGCAGGGCATGGTAGCACACACCTTTAATTCTGGCACTCAGGAGGCAGAGGTTGGTAGATCTCCGTGAGTTCGAGAACACCCTGAGACTACAGTGTGAATTCCAGGTCAGCCTGGGCTAGAGTGAGACCCTACCCCGAAAAAACAAAAGAAAAAAAGATATACAGGGCTGGAGAGATTGCTCAGTGGTTAAAGGCACTTGCTTGCAAAGCCTGACAGTCCGGGTTTGATTTCCCCAGTACCAACGCAAAGCCAGATATACAGAGTAACACATGCATCTTGAGTTCCTTTGTAGTGGCAAAAGGCCCTAATGTACGTATTCTCCCTCTTTCTCTCTCTCTCCTTGTAAATAAGTATATAAATAAAATATAATAAAAAGGGTTTTAAAAGATTAACAGGTGGGAGGCTGAAGTAGGAGGATCACTCTGAGTTTGAGGTCACCCTGGGTTACAGAGTGAGTTCTAAGTCAGCTTGGACTGAATTGAAACCCTGCCTCAAAAAAAGCCAGAAGAAGGAAGAGAAGGAGGAGGAAGAGAGAAAAGGTTTAAAAGATGCACAGAATACTTTTGCTGATAGAAAAAAGAAAAAAAAACAGTTAACTTTCATTTTTTTCCCATACCAGGGCTTCGTGCATGCTAGGCAAGTGCTCTGCCACTGAGAGATATCCCAACTCCAACTAAAAGTATTTTTTTAATGGTGCCAGACACCAAAGTGGGTAGAGGAGACAATTGATGGCGAGGAGCAGACAGTCTGTTTTAGGAGTGTAGGACTCATGGTGCTGGTGTGCCAGGAAGAAATGCTTTGACATCAAATGCCAATTTAGCCCTGGAACTGAGCTTGGCACTGCAGCCAGAGATGAGTATTGGAGGTTCCATCATGAAAAAGACAATTTCTCCATAAATTTGAAATGAAGAAATGCAGAATGAGAAACAGAGATGAAGGACTGACTCACGATATGAAGAACAAGAGACACAGAGTGATCATTAATGATCAGAGGAGGGAGCACCTGGGGAGTGAATGGCTCTGCGTGCAAGAGTGCTCCCCACACACACATGAGGGCTGAAGTGGCCCGTTTATCCCTAACACATACAAATATACATTACACACACATATCTGTGTATAAATATATACACACATGCATACAAACATATGTATATGCATATATACACACATAGATACATGCATACATGCACACACACCCAGTGTGGCCTGTAACCTCAGTCCTCTGGAAATAGAGACAGGAGAATTGCTGGGTCAGTCAGTGAGAGACTCCTTAAGAAAATAAGGTGGAAGAGCCACCTGACATTCTCTGGCCTCTACACATGTGCACAGGGTGCAAGCATCTACACACAACTGTATCTCACATGCTACACACACACACACACACACACACACACACACACACACACACAGTGTGTGTTGTTGTGTCAGAAAATCTAGGAAAAGGGGCAGTTAGCTATATCAACCACCCCAGAGTGGTCAAGGAGGATGAGGCTTCAGGCATGTGTTCTAATAGGACTTTTTTGTTGAGTACTATGCTTTCCCTATAGTATGCCAAAAGGATTTTGATATCAACTAAGAGCAATAAAAAGCTACCAAACTAAGTCAGGCATTTCCCAGCATTCAGGAGGATAAAGAGTTTGAGACCAGCTTGGGAATCTATAGTGAGACTGTCTCAACCAGCAGCTGGGGATGTAGCTTCGTGGGAGAGCTTTTCTGGCAAGATGTCATGAGGTCTAGTGTCACGAGCAGATTTTAAAGACTCAATATTGGGGTTCTGGAGAGATGGCTCAGCAGTTAAGGCTGATCCTCCAGGACCCACATAAAGCCAGATTCACAAAGTGGCACATGCATCTGGAGCTTGTTTGGAGTGGCTGTAGGCCCTGGCATGCCTGGGCCTCGCTCTCTCTCCCCTTGCAAATAAATACTATGTTGGGGGAAGAAAGGATCAGTATTTTTATTATTATTGTTTTTGTTTTTCGAGGTAGGGTCTCACTCTAGCCCAGGCTGACCTGGAATTCACTATGGAGTCTCAGGGTGGCCTTGAACTCATGGTGATCCTCCTACCTCGGCCTCCTGAGTGCTGGGATTAAAGGCGTGCCCCACCACGCCCCGGCTTCAGGATCAGTGTTATTGCATTCAATGGTGAACTCTGATACTAGAGATAAAACTCAACAGTTGCAAGGTTGCAAGGGGATTGAGGCTGTGAGTCCAGGAAGTGTGACTCTAGGCAGAGAAAGAAAGAAATGCTGGCAGGCAGAAGCTTCCGTGTTGGGAAAGAATGAATTAGGGAACTCAACTACCCAGATCTTGGCTCTGGAATATGAACTCATTCCTTCTGGATCTCAGTGTCCTGTCTGTAATATATGAGTAGCAGTTCTTCCCCAGTAGTGTCCGTGGTGGTTTGAGTCAGGTGTCCCCCATAAATGTATGTGCTGTGAATGCTTAATCCCCAGCTGGTGGCAATTTGGGAATTTTTTTTTTTTTTTTGAGGTAGGGTCTGGCTCTAGTCCAGGCTGACCTGGAATTCACTCTGTAGTCTCAAGCTGGCCTTGAACTCACAGCGATCCTCCTACCTCTGTCTCCCAAGTGCTGAGATTAAAGGCTTGCAATTTGGGAATTGAGCCTCCTGGCAGCAGTGTGTTGTTGGGGGCGGGCTTATAGGTGCTATAGCCAGCTTCCCCTTGCCAGTATTTGGCACAATCTCTGTTGCTGTGGTCCCTCTAAAGTTGGTCAGGAGGTGATGTCCAGCCTCTGCTCATGCCACCTTACCTTAGGTGGCTCTGTGGTCATCTTGATGCTGGCCTGCAAGATGGAGATGGGAAATTCTGGGTGGGGGCTAGAGCTGAGCCAGAGACGAAAGGAAGGGTGAGGGTCTTCCACCTGCAGCTGTTCCACCAGTTTGTCCAAATTGGGCATCCAAGACAGTGACAAATGGCAGTTTGCCAGGAACACCCAATGTCCTACAAGGAGATGCCAGGATCAGAATGACTTATTCCCTAAGCCTTCCTGTCCCCACACCTTCCACCTGGTAGAAGTAGAGTTGGTGTCCAATGCTGTCTGCCACTTCTGGGGCTCTGCAGTCACTGCAGTGTGAGTGAAGTTGGTGGTTCTGAGGAGGAAGGCACACTGACCCTGAACCACACCATCTCGGAGGAGGCGAGCAGCAATGGGGGCCTGGCCCTGGCCCAGGGACAAGGCATGGAAGCGCTGGGCCATGCCCGTGTGTTCTGCCAGCTGGAGAAGGGCACTCGTGGGGTCCACACCCGGGGACAGGATGAATACAAGTGGAGATCGTGGGGTGGAATCCTCCATCACCTGGAAGCACAGGGAGAGTCTCAGGTGCAAGGTCACAGGGAAGCAGAGAGACTGAGGAGACTCACGGGAGGGTGTGGAAGGCGGGAAGAGCAGGGCCATGGGGGCAAGAAGGCAGACCACTGACCAACTTCATGTTCAGCACAGGTGGCTCAATGAAGCGGGAGCCAAGGTTGGAGACAATGAAAGAAGTCACGCAGAAAGCCACTCGGTCCTGACGCAGGGAACGCACGATCAGCATCCGCTGCATCTCGTTGCAGGCGTTCTCCCACTCGCCTGGCAATGGAATGGTTAAACAAAGGCACACTTGCAGAGCTGTGACCAGTGCAGGGAGCTTGGGAGGGGGAAATCAAAGAGCAAGTTTCAGGGAGGGGAGCAGGAGAACGGGGCTCCAAGGCCTGGCACCTGGCAGCATGGCCTTTTCAGGGGTAGCATTGGTATACCACAGGTGCCAGTCCCGAGGATACTGCTCAAAGGAATTCATGAGTCCATGGAAGTTGGTCAGCTTGTCCAGCTCTGTGATATTATCCCAGTAGGCATCTGCCAGCCAACTAGTACATGGGTTATCCATTTGGCCTTCTCGATCAAGGACCTTGAGGAAAGGAGAGAGGAGAAAGAGATGCCTGGAACGCCTCAAAAGAAGAGTGATAAATTCTGAAAGTTCTTAGCACAAAGAAATGGCAACTGTTTAAAGTGACGTATGTGCCAATTACCCTGACTCGATCGTTACACTCTGTGTATGTGTGTTGAAATGCCACACTGTAAGCCAGGTATGTTGACTTCTGCCTTGTAGTACCAGACCTCAGGAGGCTGAGGCAAGAGTATTGCCAGGAATTCAAGGCTAGCCTGGGCTATAGAGTGAGTTTCAGACTAGCCCAGCCTATGAACAGAGAGTTTCTCAAAAAATTATTTAAGGGGCTGGAGAAATTGCTTAGTGGTTAAAACATTTGCCTGCAAAGCAGAAGGACCCGAGATCGAGTCCCCAGTACCCACATAAATCTCTCTCTATGTGCCTCTCTCACTCTCTCAAATTAATTAAATATTAAAAAAATTTTAAGCCACATTCAGGAACTGAGGATATGGCTCATTTGGTCAAGTGCTTCTGGCTACACAGCATGAGGATCTCAGCTTGGATCCCCAGGATCCAGGTAAAAATGCTATTAAATGCCAGGCATGATGGCATGCACCTATAATCCCAGCACTGGGGAGGTGGAGACAGGGAATCCTTGGGGCTCATGGGATAGGTAGTCTAGCTGAATTGGTTTAGCAAAGAGACCCTGTCTTGAAGATTAAAGTGGTGATTTATTAAAGAAGACAACCAATGTCAACCTCTGGCCCCATGCACACACATACCTAAACATTCATACACACACGTCACACAAAAAATGAATAAATAAAAGCAAAAAATCATATTACATACATACCATGAAATTGTACTCTTACTGTGCATAAATTAAAAATAAAATATTATGGGCTGGAGAGATGGCTCAGCGGTTAAGGCACTTGCCTCCAGTGCCTAAGGCCCTGGGTTCAAGTCCCCAGGACCCACATAAGCCAGACCCACAAGGTGGTGGCCCTGGTGCTCTCTCTCTCTCTCTCTCTCTCTCTCTCTCTCTCTGCTTGAAAATGAATAAATAAAATATTTTAAAAATAAATTAATAAAAATAAAATATTATGAGCTGGAGAAATGGCCCAGCAATTAAATGCACCTGTTGTGTAAGCATGGAGCCTGAGGTGCCCGAGATGGCCTGGCAGTGACCATTCATGCCTGAAGTCCAGTCCTCAAGGGGGGCTGCAGGGAGGGAATCGTCTAAGCTCTTGAAAACAGAAACCTCTAGTATTAATAAGAGGTTCTGGCTCAACATAAGAGTGGGCAGAAGAGTGAGTGATGAAGCTGGACACCCAGGGCTCTGCTCTGGCCACCACAAATAAAATATTCTGTATTTCTCTCTCTGGCTTTGTATGGTAGGGCGAATGGTGAAGGAAGAGGCGAGGAATTATTGGGGCTCACTGAGAGCGAGCACAGTTCAAGTTTAGGAAGATGGCGCCCTCTGGTGGTTTGTGGCAGTCATTCTCCAAACCTATTGACTAATTGGCAGCCCAGGGATTCAAAGAACCACAACCTTCTCCATTCCTTCACATATTCTTTCTTTTTTTGTTTAAATTCCTTCTCGATAACTTCTTTTGTCTCTCTTCACTTGTCCTCTTCCACTGAATTCCCCCCCTTTTTTTGTTTCTCGAGATAGAGTCTCCCTCTAGCCCAGGCTGACCTGGAATTCCCTAGGTAGTCCAGGGTGGCCTTGAACTCATGGAGATTCTCTTATCTCTGCCTGCAATTAAAGGCATGTGCCACCACACAGAGCGTGAATCCCTTTTTATTTCCAGATAGTCCCTCTTCTATTTTGTATTTTGATTTTTTTTTCTTGAAGATCTTGCTCAGGCCTCTTTCTCAGATAAATAAAGATGCTTGCTAGCAAGAATGACCAACCTCTGGGGATGGTTCCAATCCCAGCACCACCAACATTTGAAGGAGGAGAGCGTGCCAAGTGTACACTTGAGGAACAATTTCCTAGCACAGGGCACAGCCCTAAGGTGAGAGACATGCCCGAACATTTGAGGGGGAAATGAGGCCTGTGTAGCTGGAGTGCTATGGGAAACCACCCAAATCATGTCCATGTCAAAAACCCTGACTCATGGCTAAGTTGGGAGCTTTTGGTGGGTCATTGGAAAGTTGTTGCTGAAATCCAGTGAAGGCAGCCAAAGGACATTGTCTAATAGGTGTGACAGTTCAGGCCAACTCCATAGACCCCCTCCCCTTGAGTGGGAGGTATCTCTAGCCAGAGCTCAAACCTAGAAGCTAAAAACTGATTGGCCAGGTATAGACCAATCAACTATCTCTCTGGATTACCTAGTGGAAGTTTTTAAAAGTTCCCTAAAAAAAAAAATAGCCCAGTCTCTCTTTCACATGGTGTCCTAGAAGGAGGACTTCCATTTTCCAGGTAAGGCCTGGAAGATTCAAGATCTCCCCAACCCACATGGACCTTTTTTCTCTATTATCTTTTTCCTGCCTGTTTAAACAGCATAGATTTTGGTTTAAACCTCTCCCACATGTTCTCCCCACACTGGTGGCTGGAGAACTCTGTAACTCCCCATTTTCCTTAAATAAAGTCTTCTACTATACCTTAACATCTGGTTGTCTATGATTTTAATTCTTTAACTTTGTAGACAAGAATTCAGGTATTCTTTAAATTTTGAGGTACATTGGAATTTTTGCTGGGCATTATCTAAATTCTAATCCTCAGCTCACCCCCCTACAGAGGGAGGGGATTACATCCCTGAGGGCTCATGTTCATGGACTTTAAGGAGTCCAGGCAGTGTGAGTTTGCTTTTTCCCAGCCCTGTTCAGCTGCATGTTCCACACAAAGTTGAAGGGGAAGAATTAAGCAGAATCCTGATTTTTTTTTTTTTTTTTTTTTTTTTTTTTGGTTTTTCGAGGTAGGGTCTCACTCTAGCCCAGGCTGACCTGGAATTCACTATGTAGTTTCTGGCTGGTCTCAAAGTCACAGAGATCCTCTTAAAGGTGTGTGCCACCATACCCAACAGACTCATGATTTTTTTGCCAAACAAATGCAACACACAGAGAGGGACAGAGGTCACCATGGAATCTAAGAACAAGAAGAAATGGCCTGGGAGGCAGCAAAATAACAGCAAGAATTGTGCCCACGGGTGGGTTACAGAGAAGAGGTGTTGCAATGCCCCACTTGGCCTAAGTGCAGTGGGGAATGTTGAGTCACTCCCACAATCCCAGGGAGCTCAGTGAGCATAACTTTTCTCAACTCAGTGAAACCTTAGGCTTGGCACTCTGGGTCTGTCTGCCCTCATCCTTACCCTCGACTACCATGCTGGGAGATGCCCTCTGCTGACTCACCACACCCCCACGAAGAAAGAAGTTGTACTCGTCCATGTTGAGCTTGCCAGAAGTCTCCAGGATTTTGGCACACATATGAAAACTGAATAGCAGCTTGTGGCGTTCAAAAAGGGTGCGGCAGGTATACCTAGAAGAAGGGTTAGAGAGGATGGAAGGCGTGGAGTGACACGGGGCAGGGTCCAACACAAATTCTCAGAGAGAAGATCAGAACCTCACACAGAGGGGCCTGAGTCAGAAACAACCAAGGACTCAGGCGCTTGAGAAATGACATGATTTTCCCAGAATTCACGAAGAAGTAGGCATGCCATTCCATTAAGAACTCAAACATTGATTGTTCCCTCCACTGTTTCTGGGAACTGTAGGTCCTAAAGTAAGTTGTGATCTCTTTCCTTGAGGAAGTTATGGCAGGTTAGAGAGGCTGTGACTCAAAGACAGGTAACCATTGTCATTATAATATGGTGTGATGAGTTCTACACAGAGGGGTCAGGGAAATGCAAGGTAAGGTTCCCAGCCTTGCCCAAGGCTCAGGGGACTTATCCGGTGGCATGGGAGAGGGGGAGTTGAGTGCTCCAGGGAGCTCAAACAAAGGGAAGTCCTGGGGTGACAGTGGGCAGTGCTGCCCCAGGAGCTGGTGCAAGGTGGAGAGACTAGGGTGGATTGGGGCCAAGTCCCAGAGAGCTTTGGGGCCCACTGAAGAGCATAAACCAAGAGGACCAGGGGCATATGTGTGGGTCTGGAGGCTGGAGAGCACACTGAGGGGAACAACCCTATCTCAAACAAACAACAATCCTCCACAGACCACTCCAACAGGGATGCAGAATTGTAGCTTTCCTCAGATTTTCTGAATCCCAGTCTGTATTTTAACAAGACCCCCCAGTTCTTTTTTTTTTTTTTTTTTTGGTTTTTCGAGGTAGGGTCTCCCTCTAGCCCAGGCTGACCTGGAATTCACTATGTAGTCTCAGGGTGGCCTTGAACTCAGTGATCCTCCTACCTCTGCCTCCCGAGTGAGTGCTGGGATTAAAGGCGTGCACCACCACGCCAGGCTCCAAGACCCCCAGTTCTTTATGTGCACCTCAGCTTTGCAGACACTCTGACATAGAAGACTTATGTACATGTGGGTCCAATGTACCAGAGGGAATACAGGTATGAGACAGAGAAAGAGGGTCCATGGTTTGTCCATGGGGTAGGTAAGCATCTCAGGACAGTACAGAGGGAGAGCCGTGGGCTGTGCAGGGTGGCTGGGGAAAACACTATGCCCTGAGTAGCCAAAGGAGAGCAACGAGAGCCAGCTACTTGGTTCCTGTCTTGTTCATGTGGGAGCAGGTGTCTGTCAGACCTGTAGACAGCATAGGTGTGGTAGTCATTCAAGTAGTCGATGCGGTCCTCCAGCTTATTGCTGCGATGGCTCTTGTCAATGCTGAGAATAAAGAGGCTGATGTAGGCATCCAGCGAGAACTGGTACATGGGGTCAATGCGACCCATGTCATTGAGCACAAAGAACAGCACTGAGGCCCGCTGGGCACATGGGCGGTAAGCCTGTGGGTAGGGAACAATCAAGTCAGGGCCACACAGGGGCAATGGACAGCAGGCAGGGGCTTGGGGAAGACAAGCAGATGCAGTTGCTTCTTGGTAGCTAGCCAGGGGCAGGGCTGGAGGGTGAAGAAGCTTGCCTCCCGGGCAGAGTCAATGTTGATCTCTGTGGTCTCACTGGTCTCCAGTTGCTCCGTCACCTCGGTGGCTGTGACCTTGGATGTCTGCAGAGTATTCACCAGCTGCACATCGTCTAGCAGAGAGCCTGTGGCCTCGTTCAGCAAGCTAGGGGGAGCCAAGAGGCCCATGGATCAAGGAGTTTGGGGTGCAGGGCTTCAGGGGAGAGCCTCCTCTTGGATAGTGAAGTGGGGCATTCTCACCGGAGGATCTCATCTTCCAGCTCCTTGAGCTTCCTCTTGCCAGCAGCAATGTTGATGACCAGTGAATCCTTCTGTTCCTCCAGCTCAGGCCGCTCCTTCCGAACCACAATACCCAGCAGTTGGGCCTCCAGTCCCTGGGGCGGCAGGACTCAGAGTGAGGCTCTTACTCCTGTGACTTTGCTGCACCTTTATGCACCCCGAAACCCTCAGCTGCCCAGCTCAAGCTTGGACTTTCTCTCAGGTTTTGCTTTGTTTTAGATTCTCCAGCTTTTCCTGCTTCACACTAGCCCAGTCTGGCTCTGGGCTAGTTCCCACCTGCTCCTTAACAGCAAAGTTGACAATGGTGGTCTTAGCTGAGGTCTCAGGGCTGTAGTGGGGATTGGAGAGCTTGGTGGTGATATAGAAACGGAAGTTGGTATTGTATTCCACTTCCTTGTCGCCAATGCGTATCAGCAGCCGACCACCTGTATCAACAAAAGGGTCAAAGGTGAAGGCCTCATATGGACTGACCCATTTCCTGCCAGCATCCAAGCCAGCGAGTCAGCCTGCCCTAAAGGCCCTGCCTAAGCCCGCCTACATGGAAGGACAGGTAGTATGACAGCCAGAGAGCCACCCTCCCCACCCTTGTGTCCTACTCAGCTGGTCTCTAGGTCCTCAATCCAAGCCCACGATAAGCCTAGGCCCTGACCAATTCGAGATACAGATTTGTTGAGCACAGGGTTAAGTGTGGGGTCCAGATATTCCTGCACATTCTGGAGCAGCACTGGAAATCCAAACTGGATGGCTGTTTCTAGGATTCGAAGGTAATCAGTCATCTGCAGGTCGATGATCTTCAGGCCCTAGAGAGTAAGGGGAGAGATGGAAGTCACGTGGAGGAGCACCAGGTGCACAGTAACCAAGGGCAGGACCTTAGGAGGAAATGAGGGTCCAGAGGAGATTCTCCTGGGAAAACCCAACCAGCCCCCAGGCTAATACCTGGGTTCCTTCCATGTTCTTAATCCACTTCAGGGCCTGGGCCTGAGGATCAATCATGAGGGCCCACCTGAAGGAGGAAGCATTAGTCACAAGATAGATTCGGCTCCTTTTCACCTCACTCCCTGCACGCTCCTTACCTGTTGCCCCTGGTGACAATGATGCCATTCTCAGTGGAGAAGGCATCTGATGGCAACCCCTGGATGTTCCAGTCCCGAACTTTGGTAGGATTGGACAGGAAGTTATCAATGGCAAAGCGAGGTGAGCAAGGAACCTGAAGCTCCCCGATCTGGGAAGAGAAGAGCCCCCACCTCAGCCTATAAGCTCTGCTCCTTCCCACAGCATCCTAGGAGCTCCCTTACCATACCTTCCTGATCCAGATTTGGTTGACAATCTCATCCCGATAGTTGGTCAGGAAGGGTCCCATGTAGGACAGGAAGGCAGCTGCCAGGAGACAGTCACCAACCAGGTAACCCAGATCCTCCTCCAGGCCCTGGTGGACAGGAAGGCGATATAAGCACCGAGGCCCTGAGCCCTTGGAGGAACTTGGGATACTTTGGAAGACATACTCCTTTGGACACTGGTCTAGACCAAAGACAGTCTTTCCTCTTTGAAACCTCTGCACTCTTGAGAATTTTAACTGCTTCAAAGCCCCCACCTCTGACAGCAGTGTGCACCTTATGGTTGCTGCTGAGAAGACCCTTTCATGGCACCAGGAGCTCAATAAGATATAGCCAAGAAGGCCTATGTCTTAGCTATACTAAGAGACCTCACATGCTTTTCAACCCCCAAACTGTAGGCAGTAGACAGAATGCCTGTCCTCCATTCTCACCAAAGGCAAGGAGGGGATAGAAAGACTCTTATCACCTATTCCTAGGTTTCCTGTATCCAAATGTCATTATTATTACTATTATTATTATTAATTTTACTGTTGTCTCTCAATAGAAAGGGGTCCGACCTCCTGGATCAGGTGGTCTGCATGGAAGGGGAGCCATCGTACAAACCACCTCACCTGCACAGTCTCCTCCCATCGGGCCTTCTCGCCAGCGAGCCCAGACACCAGCATCCCGGCTCGCTCCAGCTTCAGCTCCATCTCTTCAGACTTCTTACGGAGCTCCTCCTTCTGTGCCAGCTTCTCGTCGTACTGCTTCTTCAGCATCTCCAGCTTTTCTGCCACCTAGCAAGGAGCATGGGGCATGGAACACACAGGGCTCAAGGGAAGATTGTTCTGGATCAAATCCTGAATGTGCCAATTTGTAGTTAGTTGCCTGATCTTGAGAGACAGTTTGAGCTTCAATGGGACAGAGACCTCTTGATGCAGAATAAACTACGTAAGAGGCCAAGGATGTGGCTCAGTTGTAGAGCACTTGCCTGGTATGAACCTGACCCTAGGTTCAATCCTCAGAACAGTAAAACATAAAAACAAAATAAAAATAAACTACAAGCCGGGCGTGGTGGCTCACGCCTTTAATCCCAGCACTCGGGAGGCAGAGGTAGGAGGATTGCCATGAGTTCAAGGCCACCCTGAGACTACATAGTGACTTCCAGGTCAGCCTGGATTAGAGCGAGACCCTACCTCGAAAAAAACCAAAAAATAAAATAAAATAAACTACATAAGAAATATTGGGAAGATGGCTCAGCAGTTAAAGGCTCTCACAAAGTGTGCCAGCCCATGTTTGACTTCCCAATACAGACATAGAGCCATATGCCTGTCATGGTTTGCTCTAGGTGTCCCCCTTGTCATGGTTTGATCCAGGAGTCCCCCACAAACAAATGAATGTGTTCTGAATGATTGATCCTCAGCTGATGGCAGTTTGGGTTTTACAACCTCCCTGGAGCTGTGTTGTTGGGGGTGGGCTTATGTGGGTTATAAGCCAGCTTCCTGCCATTGTTTGCAGTGCTGTGGTGGAGATGATGTCCACCCCTCTGCTCATGCCATCATTTTCCCTGCCATGATGTAGTCTCCCCTTAAGTCTATAAGCCTAATAAACCCATTCCTCAACAGGCCACTTTTGCTTGGGTTCTTTCTGCGCAGCAACAAAGTAAGTTGTCTACAACAATGCCCAACGTAGCACATACATCTGAAATTCATTATTATGTAGTCTCAGGATAGCCTCGAGCTCACAGCAATCCTACTACCTCTGCTTCCCAAGTGCTGGGATTAAAACTATGCATCACCATGCCCAACTCCAGCCTGGTTTTTAAAATATTTTATTTATTTGCAAGTGTAGACAGAGAAACAGAGAATGGGCACACCAGGACCTCTAGCCACTCCAAAGGAACTCTAGATGCATGTACTACTTTGTGCGTCTGTCTTTACATGGGTATTGGGGAATCTGACTCTGATCATAAGATTTTGCAAGCAAGTGCCTTAATCACTGATTCATCTCTCCAGCTCCTTTTTTTTAAAATTTATGACTCAACTTTAATTGACTGAAACTCGTATTCTGTTCCCAGCAATGAACAAATCAAAGCAAATGAAGGTTAGAACATGAGGGTACAGTATTTTTTAAAATTCTATTTATTTGCAAGCAGAGAGAGACAGAAAAGAGACAGACAGAGAGAATGGGTGCACCAGGGCTTCCAGGCTCTACAAACTCCAGATGCATATATCACTTTGTGCATCTGGCTTTACGTGGGTATTGGGGAATCAAGCCAGGTTATTGACTTTGTAAGCAAGTGCCTTAATTGGTGAGCCATTTATAAAAGAAGTATATAAACAAGCTTAAAAACCTAGTACAAAGAAAAGAACCAGGCATGGTGGCCCCCACCTTCAGCTGTTAAGCTACCTCTCTAGCCCCTCTCACCTTTCTGATCTATATTCATAGTCTCTGCCTTCCTATCTGTTTTTCTTTGGGTTTTTGTTTTTGAAGCTGGGTCTCACTCTAGCCCAGGCTGACTTTGAATTTACAGCAATCCTGTTACCTCAGACCCTGAAGGATTAAAAGTGTGTGTCACCATGTACACCTTTTTTTTTTTTTTTGCTTCCTACCTTTCTGTATTGTGAAATTAAATTTTCCCTCAGTGGTTTGGTTTGCAGCTCAGTGGTATAACATTTACCTTGCATGTTTGAGGCCCTAAGTTTTATCCCCAGAACCATAGGAGAAAAATTTTTCCCTGAAATGTTTCTCTGAGTGGAGGGCCTATCCAGCCCAGCACCTAAGATTGGTCAATTTCATTTAAGGGTTAGTTCACTGCTTGTGAGGCTACTCACCTACAGGTGTCCACCACATCCTCCAACTGCTTTTGTTGTTTGTTTATTTGTTTGTTTGTTTGTCTGAGGTAGGGTCTCCCTCTAGCTTAGGCTGAACTGGAATTCACTATGTAGTGTCAAACTGGATTAAAGGTGTGTGCCACCACACCCAGCTCTCCAACTACTTTTTTTGGAGGAAAGTTTATTATGGTTTTAAAGGACCACATAAGCTGGTGAGATGGCTTAGTGGATAAAACTCTTGCCACACAAGCATGATTACCTCATGTAGTGGTTTGAATAGGTATCTCCCATAAATATATGTGTTTTGAATGCTTGGCTCCCAGCCAATGGCAATCTGGGAGGCAGAGCCTTGCTGGAGGAGGTGTTGCTGGGGAGGGGGGGAACCTTCAGGTTTATTAGCCCTAGCTTACCAGTGTTAGTCTGGCTCACTTTCCTGCTGCTGTTTCCCACCTGCTGTGGAAGAGGTGATGTCCAGCCTCTGTTCATGCTATACTTTTCCCTGCCGTCATGGAACTTCCTCTCAAGACTATAAGCCAAAATAAATCCTTTCCTCCCATCAGCTGCTTTTGGCCAGGTGCTTTGTCCCAGCCATGAGAAAGTAACTACAACACCTCAGGTCCAATTCCCAGAACCCTTGTAAAGTCAAATGCTATAGTTCAAGCATCTGTAATTGCAGCACACCTATGGCGAGGAGGGAGGCAGACACAGGAGAATTCCCCAAAAGCCTGCAGGCCAGCTAGCCTGGCAAAAGCAGCAGTGAACAATGAGAGACCCTGCCTTAACCCCACCCCTACTCCTCTACCTTTTGAATTTCAAACCATGTTACTATATTACCTTGCGGATGTAGTTGTATTATTTATTAAATCAATGATTAAAAAGTCAGATGATAGACTGGAAGAAAAAATTCTTTTGATAATAGCACTTGACCATCCTCTGTGGTTTAAGAGAGTTATTTGTGTATATAATTTGTAGAAAATTACCTTCTGGCTTTCTACCCTTAAGCTTCTGGAAGAGTTCCATCCCACCCACATACAAATGCCCTCATGTTGTTCCAGGCTCACAGCTGCCACACTCATCCTCCTTGGCAAAGACTGATTTGCTATACACCTTCCATCAGCCAGTATCCCAGATCCCATCTCCAAAGGTTGTGATAGTGGTGGCCGACTACTGGGCATGAGAGATTGCTCAGTGGTTAAGGTGCTTGCTTGCAAGGCCTGTCAGCCTGGGTTCGATTCCCCAGTACTCATGTAAAGCAGATGCACAAAGTGGCACACGCATCTGGAATTCAGCTGCAGTTACAGTAGGCCCTGGCATGTCCATTTCTCCCTTTCTCTGTCTCTGCCTCTCTCTCTCTCTCTCTCTCTCTCTCTCTCTCTCTCTCTCTCTCTCTCTTTCTCTCTCTCCTCTCTGCAAGAAAAAAAAAGAGGTGGCTAACTCCAAGTGAATCTCTGGAGGGGCTCCTGGGTGACAGTGCCCTGTGATCCTCTACAGGACAGTATTCTCAGAGCCTTTTCAATCTAGTATAATCTCTTAAGGTTTCTAAACAGACACAGCCCAGTCTGAAGAGAACAGAGCGGGAGGAAGACAGGACGGGATTAGAATCAAGTGGAGACGTAAGTGGTAATGCAGAGTCCAAAAAATCAGACAGAGAGAGCTGTGGGAAAGACAGGCGTTAACTCACCTCCCGCAGCTTTTCCTGGGCTTCAGCAAGGGCTGCTTGCTTCTCCTGAAGCTGGGCTATGGCAGCATTCATTCGGATCCGCTTAGGCTCTACCACCCGATACAACCGCCCATACAACTGTAGAAAGATAGCCAGGCTCTGGGAAGGCCCACCGAGCACCCAGTCATTCACCCACCAGAAAGAAGCCTTCTTTCCCACCTGGGTCCTGCCACCCCAGCTCCTCCAGGCCTGTCCTTACCGCTCCCACCCGCCTTTGCCACCACCTACCTCCATGGCCCGCACCCACATGCAAAGGGACTTGGCCGCCAGTGAGACTCGCCCAATGATATCTGGCTGGAAGTCAGGCTGGGCACAATAGGCTCCAATCTTTTTCAGCACCTTATCTGAGATATTGTCTTTATCAAAGTTGATCAGTGACTTGATGAAGTTCTGTTCCCCTGAGGGATGACACGGGGACTCAGTGGTGTCCACTTCACTGCTGTTACTCATAGTTTTCTAGGTTCAATTCCCAAGGCCAATACAACTGACCTCAGTCCTCCTTTCTTTCTTTTTTTTTTTTCTTTCTGGTTTTTCGAGGTAGGGTCTCGCTCTAGCCCAGGCTGACCTGGAATTCACTATGTAGTCTCAAGCTGGCCTCGAACTCACAATCCTCCTACCTCTGCCTCCCGAGTGCTGGGATTAAAGGCGTACGCCACCACGCCCGGCTTCAGTCCTCTTTTTATTTATTTATTTATTATTATTATTATTTTTTTTTTTTGCGGTCCTGAGGACCGAACCCAGGGCACTCATCCACTGAGCTAAATCCCCAACCTCAGTCCTCCTTTTGATCTCACTCCTTGTCTAGCACCCTCTCAGCTCCCAGGGCCTCCATAACCTCCCCAGCCTCATCTCCATCACCATCCCTCACAGCCAAGCTGCCCTACAAGCCATTGCTTCTACGAACTTCATTCATTTGGGGCTGAGGTTGCAAGTTACATTCTACCTTGGGCACAGAAAGCACCAAATGAAGGTCAAGAGTCCCGCTCCTATTTCATTGCTCTTTCCTTGGGGTGGGGGTAGGGGTGAAAGAAGCAGTCCTGTGCTCAGATACTATGATGCATTTCTGACATCTTCACAATTTCTTTTTTTTTTTTTTTTTTTTTAATAATTTATTGTCCATAATGAGTTACAACATTTAGTGGGCAAACAATGAGTTGTTATCCCCAATTCCCCGCTGCCTTCCCCTCCCCCCTCCACTGGATAACCTCCTCCATGGGTCGTCTGGATCAGTCCTTGTGACAGGGGACCATGGATAGCCTAGTATTCAGCCAGGTTCTCCTGGCCAT
>PVHP010007336.1:42568-57139 GCA_004024765.1 Zapus hudsonius | reverse complement strand
AAAAAAAAAAAAAAAAAAACTCCTCAGGAGGTATCACCATTCCTGATCTAAAGACATACTACAAGGCCATAGTAACAAAAACAGCATAGTACTGACATAAAAACAGACAGATTAATAGAACAGAATTGAAGACCCTGCTCTTAGTTTGAGTAACTATAGTTACTTGATCTTTGACAAATTTGCCAATAGCATCCACTGGTTACCTCTTGTACAATTCATAACCCCCTACCCCATGGACTGATCCAGTATGCCCAGGGAGGAGCCCAGTGCGATGGGGACAGGGAGGAGGGAAATAGAGGTACCACCACAAGATTTGCTCATAAAATGTATCTAATTATTGACAATAAATATGTTTTAAAAATAAATAAATTTAACACATTTCATTATCCGTTCATCAGTTGAGGGACATCTAGGCTGGCTGCATTTCCTAGCTATTGTGTATAGAGCAGCAATAAACATGGATGAGCAAATATCTCTAAGGTAATGAGTAGTCCTTAGAAGTGGTACAACTGGGTCATATGGTAAATATATTTTCAGCTCTCTCAGGAACCTTCACACTGCTTTCCACAATTGTTGTACCAGTTTACATTCCCACCAACAGTGTAAATGGGCTCCTCTTTTTTCACATCCTCATCAGAATTTATTGTCATTTCTTTTTATGTTGTTTGTTTTTGTTTTTGTTTTGTTTTTGAGGTAGAGTCTTGCTCGAGCCCAGGCTGACCTGGAATTCACTATGTAGTCACAGGGCTCAGGGTGGCCTTGAACTCTTGATGATCCTCCTACCTTTGCCTGTTACAGAGTGCTGGGATTAAAGGCATGAGTCACCACACCCTGCTATGTACCACCCTACCTGGCTTCATTCGTTTTCTTTTCTCTTTATTATTTATTTGCAAGCAGAGAGATGGAGAGGGACAGAGAAAAAGAGAAAGAAAGAGAGAATGGGTGAGTATGGATGCACCAGGGCCTCCTGCCAGTGCAAATGAACTGCAGAAAAACCAAAAAAAAAAACAAAAAAAAAAACAAAAAAAAATGACCTTTTTGTTAGCTTGTTTTCACTTAGAAATATTTTCCTTACAGCCACGCATGGTGGAGCATGCCTGTTATCCCAGCACTACGGAAACAGGGGCAGGAGGATCAGTAGTTCAAGGTCATCCTCAGCTACATAAGTGGTTAGACAAACACCAACAAAGTCCCCAACTGTCATTTCCTGGAATGTGTTTGGGGAGATGAACTCTCCTCATGCCTGCATCAGTGAAATGTGTCTGTCTTCAATCAAACATTCAAACAAACAGGGCAGATGGGAGTCCTGGCTATTTGGGTAAACATTTTCCCCTCAACAAATTAGTCCAGAAAAGGTGAAAATGTTTTGTTTTAAAACTTTATTGGCTAGAGTGAGACCCTACCTCGAAAAACAAAACAAAACAAAAAAACCTTTATTGGGCCTTAGTATTAGGTATATGAACTATATAGTACTTTCCATCAAAAATGTTTATTACTCATGCTTTGAATGCTCCTGAGTAAGCACTCATTTAAAATAGAGTTCCCTGGGCAAATTTCCCCTTTAATATAGACAGAAATATTCTTTTTTTTTTTTGTCCTCTAACATTTTTAAAATTTTTTATTTATTTATTTATTTAAGAGAAAGAGAGAGAGACAGGCCTCCAGCCACTGCAAATGAACTCCAGACACATGCGCCCTCTTGTGCATCTGGCTTTACATGGGCACTGGGGAATCGAACTCTGGTCCTTCTGCATTGCAGGCAAACGCCTTAAGCGCTAAGCCATCTCTTCAGCCCCAGAAATATTCTTTTTCAGAGATTTAGGACATCGTTTTGCTAATTGGTGAATGTAAACAAATGTAAATATATAAGAATGTTTATTTGTTGCACATAACTTTTTTGGTATAGAATAAATGTAGACGTTACCTGTGGGGGGGGGGGAGAAAGAAAAGCTTCTCTTTTCAGATGGTGGTGACATAGTGCTGAGAAGTGACAATGGAGTGGAGACATCTCTATCACACCTTCCAAGGCTCAGGGTCCATTGAGGAAAAGGTGGCAGAAAGAATGTAAGAGCCAAAGGAAGGATAGGACTGCTTACAATGCCATCTTTTTTTTCCCTAAAAATATTTTATTTTTTCATTTTCAAGTAGAGATACAGAGAGAGAGAGAGAGAGAGAGAGAGAGAGAGAGAGAGCACCACGGCCACCACCTTGTGGGTCTGGCTTATGTGGGTCCTGGGGAATTGAACCCAGGGCCTTAGGCACTGGAGGCAAGTGCCTTAACCTCTGAGCCATCTCTCCAGCCCTACAATGCCATCTTTCAGGCACAAAATGTCTTGATACTCATGACTTCACAATGCCTGACACTACCTACACAAGACCTTCATAATGGGAAGAAAAGATGATGACACCAAAACAAAATAGAGACTAATTGGAAGGGGGAGAGGATTTGATGGAGGGTGGAGGGGAAGAAAAGTGGTGGGAGAGGGAATTATCATTGTTTATTGTCTATATTTATGGAAGTTGTCAATAAAAAGGTTTTTTTGGTGTTTTTTTTTTTTTTCGAGGTAGGGTCTCACTCTAGCCTAGGCTGACCTGGAATTCACTCTGTAGTCTCAGGGTGGCCTCGAACTCATGGCAATCCTCCTACCTCTGCCTCCCGAGTGCTGGGATTAAAGGCGTGCGCCACCATGCCCGGCGATAGCAGTATCTTAATGAGGGAAGAGCTCTCTTGGCCTATAACCTTTTAAAGATGTCACTCCTCAACACTGTTGCGTTGGGGACACATTCAAACCACAGAACCAAGTAAGAGATTCTTTAATGTTGCCTCTCTTCCTTCCTCTTATTCAGGAGGTAAAGACAGGTAAATCAGAGTTTAAGGTCACCCTGAGCTACAATACCCAATTTGAGGTCAGCCTAGGCTACATGAAACCCCCTTCCTGGAAAAAAAATATAAATTCAATTAGCTAGGAGTCATGGTGTACTCTTAATCCCAGCACTCAAGAGGCAGAGTAGGAGAATTGCTGTGAATTTGAGGCCAGTCTTGAACTACAGAGTGAGCTCCAGGTCAGCCTGAGCTTGAGACCCTACCTCAAAAAAAGAAACAAACAAAACCTAGATCTGGAGAGAAATAGCTCAGAGTTAAAGGTGCTTGCTTGTGTAAAGCCTGACAGTTTGGGTTTGATTCCCCAATGCCCATGTGTCGTAGTCAACTTTCTAGTTGCTGCGCAGAAAGAACCCAAGCAAATTCAGCTTGTGGAGAATGGGTTTATTTGGCTTACAGACTCAAGGGAAAGCTCCATGATGGCAGGGAAAATGATGGCATGAGCAGAGTGGACATCACCTCCGCCACAGCACTGCAAACAATGGCAGGAAGGTGTGCCAAACACTGGCAAGGGGAAGCTGGTTTATAATCCCATAAACCTGCCCCCAACAACACAGCTCCAGCAAGGTTGTAAAACCCAAACTGCCATCAGCTGAGGATTGATCACTCAGAACACATTCATTTGTTTGTGGGGGACACCTGGATCAAACCATGACACCATGTATAGCCAGACAGATGCACAAAGTAGCACATGTATCTGGAGTTTATTTGCTAGAGGCCCTGGTTTGCCTCTCTCTCTCTCTTTTTCCTCTCTCTTTTTCTCTCCTCTCTTCTCTCTCCCTCTCTCTCTCATTTTTTTACTCTGTCTTCAAATAAATAAATAAATTTCTTTAGCTGTGCATGGTGGCACACATCTTTAATACCAGCACTTGTGAGACAGAGGTAGGAGGATCACTGTGAGTTCAAGGCCAGCCTGGAACTACAGAGTGAGTTCCAGATTAGCCTGGATTAAGTGAGACCCTGCCTCAAAAAAAGGAAAGCCAAACTGGGTGTGGTGGCGCACGCCTTTAATCCCAGCACTCAGGAGGCAGAGGTAGGAGGATTGCCTCGAGTTCCAAGGCCACCCTGAGAAAACATAGTGAATTCCAGGTCAGCCTGGACTAGAGCGAGTAGAGCAAGACCCTACCTCGAAAAACCAAAAAAAAAAAAAAAAAAAAAGGAAAGCCAGACATGGTGGCACATGCCTTTAATCCCAGCACTAAGGAGGCAAGGCCAGCCTGAGACTACATAGTGCGTTCCAGGTCAGCCTGGGCTACAATGAGGCCCTACCTCAAACCCCACCCAAAGAAAGGAAGAAAACACAGGGATTGGGGTCTTGAAAGACAGTTCAGTAGTCAAAGGCATTTGCTTGTAAAGCCTGATGGAGCCATGCATGGTGGCTCACACCTTTAATCTCAACACTTGAGAGGCAAAGGTAGAAGGATCACTATGAGTTCAAGGCCAACCTGGAAATACAGAGTTATAGGTCATCCTGGGCTACAGTGAGGCCCTATCTTGAATAAAAAAGACTTTTATAACAGGAGGAAAATATGATGAAATCAAAATTAGAGACTAATTGAAAGGGGGAGGGGATTTGATGGAAGGTAGATTTGAAAAGGGGTGAATAGGGGTAAGGGAGGGAATTATCATGGTGTATTGTCTATAATTATGGAAGCTGTCAATAAAAAGTTGAAATTTTTTTAAAAAACAAAAAAATAAACAATAAAAGTTGTAAGCCGGGCGTGGTGGCGCACACCTTTAATCCCAGCACTCGGGAGGCAGAGGTAGGAGGATTGCCGTGAGTTCAAGGCCACCCTTGTGGGCCTCGGAAGATGGTTAGGCGGTTAAAGGTGCTTGCTTGCAAAGCCTGACAACACAGGTTCGATTCCCCAGTATCCATGTAGAGCAGGATGCACAAGGTGGCACATGTATCTGGAGTTTGTGTGCAGTGGCAGGAGGCCCTGAGCCTCTCTCACTGCTTGCAAATAATATATCTACATGGCATGCACTATCACACTTGATTAATTCCCCATCTTTTTTCATTTGTTTGTTTGGTTTTGGTTTTTTGAGGTAGGTTCTGGCTGTAGCCCAGGGTGACCTAGAATTCACTATGTAGTCTCAGGCTGCTCTCAAACTCACAGTGGTCTTCCTACCTCTGTCTCCTGAGAATTGGAATTAAAGGTGTTCAAAGCACACCCAGCTCCCATCTTTTTTTTTTTTTTTTTCGAGGTAGGGTCTCGCTCTAGTCCAGGCTGACCTGGAATTCACTCTGTAGTCTCAGGGTGGCCTTGAACTCATGGCGATCCTCCTACTTCTGCCTCCCGAGTGCTGGGATTAAAGGCGTGCGCCACCACGCCTGGCTCCCATCTTTTTTTAAAAAAAACATGTATGTATGTATGATGTATATATGTATGTATGATGTATGATAATATGTATGTATGTATGTATGTAAGTATGTGTGTATGTGTGTATGTATGTATGATTTCGGAGACAGAGAAAGAGGCGAGAACAAGAGAGAATGGGTATACCAGAGCCTCCTGCTGCCTCAAATGAATTCCAGATGCATGAGCTACTTTGTACCTCTGGCTTTATGTGAGTACTAGAGAAGCAAACCCATGCCATCAAGCTTTGTAAGCAAGTACCTTCAACCACTGAGTCATCTCCCCAGTTCCTAATTCGCCATCTTTTTTGATAAGAATGTCATAAAAAAAAAAAAGAATGTCTTTCCTTCCTCCCACTATGGGGAGGGCATCTTCACATTGGCCTTTATTTTTTGTTTTTCAGGAAGAAAAGGAAACACATACCTTGATTTACTTGAAACTAGTCAGCATGCAAAAGTGGCATATTTCAAGGTAATAAGCTCTGAGTTCACCAATTTCATGAGCCATAATTCAAAAAATACTGCTTTGTGTGCAAACGTTCCTTCTGTATCTAGTGCTGAATACTGACTTATACAAGAAAATATGCCCCTGCAAATTGGAAAGCAAATTTGCCACGACGTGTCATACTGCCAAGATCCTTGGTTTCCCATTGCCTGACTTTATTTATTTATTTGCAGTCAGAGAGGGGAGGGGAGGGGAGGGGAGGGGAGGGGAGGAGAGGAGAGGAGAGGAGAGGAGAGGGCCTCTAGCCGCTGCAAACAAATCCCAGAGGCATGCCCCACCTTGTGTGTCTGGCTTTACATGGGTACTAGGGAATCAAACCCAGGTCCTTTGGCTTTTCAGGCAAGCGCCTCAACCACTCAGCCAACTCTCCATCCCTATTGCCAGACTTTCATGAGATGCTTGCTAGTCATGGTCTTCAAAGTCCAACTCTTAGCTGGGCATGGTCATAAATCCCAACACTAGAGACTGAGACAAAAGGATAGTGAGTTTGAGGCCAGCCTGTTCTATCTACACAGTAAGTTTGAAACCAGCCTAGGCAGCACAGTAAAGACCAAGTCTGAACAAAGTCCCAACTATTGTAATTGTATTGGGAGATGAAGGTCTCTGGAAGTGAAGGCAGAGCTGGCAAGAATGGGATTAGTATCTCTAGAAGTCCCAGATGGCCACCTTGTCTCTCCCACCATGTGAGGAAGGTACCACTTCATGAACTAGAGAGCAGGCCCTTATCAGACAATCTGCCAAAGCCTGGATCTTGGATTCCCCAGAGTCCAAAGCTATGAGAAAAATTCTTGTCATCTCTGAGACACATAATCTCTGCATCAATACTTTGTTATAGCAGCCCAAACAGACAAAACAACCATTAGCCTTCTACATTTTTTTGAGGCACTATAACCAAAATATTTGACAGAATTACTTAAGGAGGGAAAGATATTTTTTTTGGGGGGGAAGGGTTCAAGGGAGGGTCTCACTCTAGCCCAGGCTGGCTTTGAACTCAGTGATCCTATTACCTCTGCCTCCTGAGTGCTGGGATTAAAGGTGTGTACAGAAAAGGTTAATTTTTGGCTCTGTGGATTGTAGGGAAGGCATGGGAGTGGGAGCATGTGGTGGAGGTTGTTCACATCACAACAGAACAAGGAGTGGAAGGCAGACAGGAACCAGGAGCCAAGTGTCATCTTCAACAGACTGCCCTAATGACCTACTTTCTCAATGTCCTCCCAGAATAGTGCCCCTGGCTGGGGAGGAAGTATTCAAAATGTGACTTTGTGGAGGATATGTCAGATTCAAACCAATACAACCTCTTTCTTCATCTAGAATAGTGTTTCTCTTAACTGTCTCTCCACACATTGCTGGACACCACTACCAGAGCAGTTATTAATTTTGCCTAGTACATAGTAATTGATAGAATTTCTTTAAAGAAAGATTCAACAATGTAATAATTATAGCACTCCACTGACTTACATAATGACTGTTAGAAAACTTTTATCAAGCTGGGCGTGGTGGTGGCGCATGCCTTTAATCCATGAGTTCAAGGCCAGCCTGAGACTACATAGTGAATTCCAGGTCAGCCTGGGCTAGAGCGAGACCCTACCTCGAAAAACCAAAAAAAAAAAAAAAAAAAAGAAAAGAAAAGAAAACTTTTATCAAACCACTAAAGACCCAGGACCCAGGACATTTAAAGGTGTACTGTGGTACATCTTTTTAAAAAATATTTATTTGCAAGAAGAGTCTATGAGCAAATGGATGCTCCAGGGCCTCTTGCCACTACAAACATATGCATGCAATGGCTTTACATGGATACTGGGGAATTGAACCAGGGCCATCGGGCTTCGCAAGCAAGCATCTTTAACTAACTTCTGAGCCATCTCTGGGGCCTCCATCTCTCTCTCTCTCTCTCTCTCTCTCTCTCTCTCTCTCTCTCTCTCTCTCTCTCTCTCTCTCCAAGGTCTTACTTGGTAGCTCAGGCTGGACTTGAACTTTTGATGATCCTCCTACTTCTGCCTCCCAAGTGCTGGGATTTCAAGCATGTCAATATGCCCATTCTCCTTATTTTTGTTTTGTTTGAGATAGTTTCATGTAGCCCATGCTGGCCTCAAACTTGCTATGTAGCCAAGGATGTCCTTGAGTTCCTGATCCTCCTGCATTCATCTCCCAAATGCTAGGATTATCCATATTTAATATTATTTTGTTTACTTGAGACAGGGTCTCAGAATCACCATGTAGATGAGGATGACCTTGAACTTTTTTTAAAAATATTTTATTTATCCATTTTCAAGTAGAGAGATGAGGGGGGGGGGCGTACCAGGGCTACCACCTTGTGGGTCTGGTTTATGTGGGTACTGGGGAATTGAATTTGGGGCCTTAGGCACTAGAGGCAAGTGCCTTAACCAGTGAGCCATCTCTCCAGCCCTGACCTTGAACTTTTAATCCTTCTGCCTCCACATTATGTTGGAGTATTGGGATTATAGGCACATGCCATTATGTCTGCTTTATGCAGTGCTGGGAACTGAACCCTAGGAAACCCTAGGAATGCTAGGAAAGCACTCTACCAATCGAGCTACATCCCAGCTTTAATAAACTTTGTGTCCCTCCTCCAACACACACACATTCACACACACAAACAATGGAGGACAATCAACTGTTCTTCCCTATTTTTTTTTTTTTCCTTTTTTCCAGGTAGAGTCTCCCTTTAGTCCAGGCTGACCTGGAACTTACTCTATAGTTCTAGGCTGGCCTAGAACTCTCAGAGATCCTCTTACCTCTGCCTTCCGAGTGCTGGGCTTAAAGGGATATGGCACCACACCTGACTAGTACTGGGATTAGAGATGTTCACCACTATGCCTAGCTACACTCATAATTTTTTTTTTGAGGTAGCGTCTCACTATAGCCCAGGCTGACCTGGAATTCACTATGTAGTCTCAGGCAGGCCTCCAACTCACGATCCTTCTACCTCTGCCTCCTGAGTGCTGGAATTAAAGGCGTGCGCCACTATACCCGGTTTACACTCATAATTTAAAAAAAAAAATTTTTTAATATTTTTTATTCACAAGCAGAGAGAGAAAATGACATACACAGAGAGAAAATGGGCATGCCAGTGCCTCCAACCACTGCAAATGCATTCTAGATGCATGTGCCACTTGGCACATCTGGCTTTATGTGGGTTCTGGGGAATCAAACTTGGGTCACTAGACCTTGCATGCAAGCACCTTAACCATTGAGCCATCTCTCCAACCCCTACACTCATAATTTTTTTAAAATATTTTATTTATTCATTTTCAAACAGAGAGGAGAGAGAGAGAGAGAGAGAGAGAGAGAGAGAGAGAGAGAGAGCGCATCAGGGCCACCACCTTGTGGGTCTGGCTTATGTGGGTCCTGGGGAATTGAACCGAGGGCCTTAGGCACTGGAGGCAAGTGCCTTAACCGCTGAGCCATCTCTCCAGCCCTCATAATTTTTTTTGAGGTAGGGTCTCACTCTGGCCCAGGATGATCTGGAATTCACTCTGTAGTCTCAGGGTGGCCTTGAACTCACAGCAATCCTCCTACCTCTGCCTCCCAAGTGCTGGGATCAAAGGCATGCACCACCACACCTGGCAGCACTCATAATTTTTAAAAATGAAGGGCTAAGGATATAGCTATCCCTCAGCCCTCAGTAGTACATCAATAGCCTAGATGTGGAAGGCCCTAGATTCAATCCAACATGTCTCTTCCTTCATCAAGTTTATAAGACAAAACATCTTCTAGTTGAAAATAGACGCAAAGCCCAACTACATGTTGTCTACTTGAATTTATTCTTGTTCTTTAAAAAAGAAAAAAAAAAAAAAACAGGTTCAGGATGGACAGGGAAATAACTCATAAACACTGTGAACAGGAACCAAGAATCCAAGACATGAGTGCACTCCCTATATCTTCAGCCTCAGTTCTCAGGGAGATTCCCACCCACCCAGTTATCTTTTAAACAACACACCAAATCAGCAGCAAGGTACCTAGGGTACTCACGGAGTTCATAGACACTGGGAATGGGAGATTAAAAAGTCTGAAAAATAGGAATTGGGAAGGAATGAAGGAGAGACTAGGTTCTGGAGGACAGTTGGGCCTCAAGAGTTGGAAGTGAGCCAGTATGGGGGGGTACCCCACCTGACTGCTGCTACCCACACTCTCCTGGGCCCCAGAGCACCCCAAGGTTTTTCTGCAGTCCATTCCCTAGGCCCAAGGCCTCACAGACCCAGCTCCAAGTCCTCGAGCTCCTCCTCCAGGGCCCTTCTCCTCGCCAGCTTCTCCAGCTGCTCCTTGCTGGGCTGGCTCACCTCTCCAGCCTGGATCCGCTGCTGCAGCTCCTCCACCTGCCGCAGTTTCTTCCTGAGGTTCTTGATCTTCCTGGCTCTCTCCGCGGCAGTGGCCGAGTCAGGCGGCTCAGAGGCAGCTGTGGGGGCTGCCTGGGGGCCTTGGAGGGCACTGGGGGGTTGGGCTGTCTCTCCCAGGGACACTTTATCAAGAGTCCGGCTCAAGGCCTCTACCTCTCCTTTCTCCTGCTGCTGCCGCCTCTTCTCTTTTCGCTTCAGGTTGCGTTTGGCTGTTTTGGAGAGGCCGGGCTCACCACCTTCAGGTCTGGATGGGGTGATAGGAGTGGTGACCTCGGGGCTCAGCCCTGGGGGAAGTTCTGGTTTACTCTTGAAAAACTTCACATACTTGTTTTCATACCTGCAGCAGACAGAAGATGTTAACAAGGTCTTCCAGAATCACTGACTTTTGATCCCTTGAACCTTCCAAATCACTCGTTCTCATTACCTTCCTACTTGCTTTGCTCTTTAGGTTCCTCCCCAACTCTGCTCTGGATCTCTGACTGCTATATGGAGGTTCTGATGAATAGAGATCATAGGAACAAAGCTAGTTACATGAACCCTCCCTCACCTCGAGCCCAGCTCCTTCCTCTCCTTTCTCACAGGGCCCCTCCTTCCCTCACCCTGGGGCTCAGGCAAGAGATCCCTGCCTGATCTTGTATGCTTGGATAGGGACCCCCATTGAAATACCCCCTTTTCCAGCCTAACCACGCACACTGGCACCTCCTCCTGGGGAACATAGCCTTCTTTGACCCTCCGCTGCTTGCGCCAAGTTCCGTCAGGTCTCTGTGTTGAGGCAATGTACTTGCCTAAAATGAGAGAAATTAAGTCACGATTAGCCTTTCTTATTTTCAAAAATTCCCCAATATGAGAGAAGATAGCTTCCCTTAACAACCATCTGTCCACCTAAGGCAAATCACTAAAGGATCCCTCTTTTCTTGACCCCTCAGAGGTAGGGTCTATGTAACCCTAGCTGACCTGGAACTATGTAGCCAAGCTGTTCTTAAATTCACAACCCCCTGCCTCAGTATGTCCCACCATGCCCAGCTGAGGTACCATTCAACCTTCACATCCTTGTCATCATCATTCACTGAACACACTATTCAAGACTTACTCCAGACAGACAGGCATAGTGGAAGACACTTAAAAAAAAAAAAAAATCAAGCCTGGCATGGTGGCCCACACCTTTAGTCTCAGCACTAGGGAAGCAGAGGTAGGAGGACTGCTGTGAGTTCAAGGCCAGCCTGTGACTACAGAGTGAATTCCAGGTCAGCCTGGACTAGAGCGAGACCCTACCTCAAAAAAACAAAAAATAAAAAAAAAGATTTCAGTATTCCTTTTACTCTCCTATATTGTAGTAGTATATATTTCTTTATGCAATAATAAAAATCATATTATTTCTTCAAAGAAATGTTAAGTATTAAGGGGCTGTCAAGTTCATGGTAGAAGTTTTCATAATTCTAATTTCACTTGAAGGTTTGAATTTTATGACTGGAAAAAATACTGTTCATTGTTTTCCTTGAAATGACAGGCTGATCTTCATTTTCAAAAAAATGACTATCAGATATATTTGAATTACCATAGTTAATCAGAAGTTCTTTCAAGTAAAAATAGTGTCCCATGAAAATGAGGCCTGTTGAGCTTGTAACTGGAGCAAGTACAAGTGCTCTGCTGTGAGACTGTCGCCTTGCTGTGGTGTGTGACAGAGTGCTTCAGGCTTGCTTCCCATCTACTCACAGAATGCTGAAAAGATGTGTATTCAGGGACTGAGGACTAGCACATTCATCACTTCTACTGCATAACCAAATGGTCCTAAGTGAAGCACATAATTTACCACAAGTATATGCAATGAAAATCGCTTGGTGCTACTGCCTTGGCTATTAAAGGACCACCAGTTTTTCCCATGTCTTTTATGTCATCAGTGCAGAAATCAACCCACTGAAGCAGGGCATGGTGGCACATGCCTTTAATCCAAGCACCAAAAAAATAGAGGGGGGCTGGAAAGATGGCTCAGCAGTTAAAACACTTGTCTGAAAAGCATAACCACCTGGATGCAACCCTGGATGGCCCAGTTTCAAATCCCCAGTACCCACACACCAGATGCACAAAGTGGTGCATGTGTCTGGAGTTCATTTGCAGTAGCAAGAAGCCCATACTCAGTCATTCTCTCTCTCTCTCTCTTTCTATCTTTCCCTCCCACCTCTCTCTCTCCTTACAAATAAATAATAAATAAAAGAAAAAGAAAACAAATGAACCAGATGTGGTGGTGCACACCTTTAATCCCAGCAGAGGTAGGAGGATCACTTTGAGTTCAAGGCCACCCTGAGACTACACAGTGAATTCCAGGTCAGCCAGGGCTTGAACAAGACCCTACCTCAAAAAGCAAAACACAAAACAAAAAAAAAAGGAGGTGGGGAGATAATTCAGAAGTTAAAGGCACTTGCTTGCAAAGCCTGATGGCCTGGGTTCAATTCTCCAGTACCCATGTAAAGTCAGATACACAAAGTAGTGCATGCATCTAGAGTTAATTTACAATGGCAAGAGACCCTGGCATGTCCATTTTCTTGTTCTCTCTCCTTGAAAATAAGTAAAAAAATATATTTGATAAAAAAGCCTGTCATGGTGGCATATGTCTTTAATCCCAGCACTCTCGAGAGTTCAAGGCCATCCTAGGGCTAATGGAGTTCCAGGTCAGCCCTGGCTACAGTGAGACCCTACCTCAAAAAACAACAAAAAAAAAGAGAGCTGGGGGATGGATGGCTCAGTGAGTAAAGTGCTTGATGTGCAAGCATGAGTGCCTGAGTTCAGATCCCCAGATTTCATGTAAAAGCTAGACGCTGTTATGAGCACCTATAATTTCAGTATGCCAACGGCAATATGCGCGGCAGAGACAGGAGAATCTCCTGTTCATCACTAACATGGTGAACACAACAGTGAACACAACAGTGAACAATGGAGTCAATGCCGGAAGTTGTCCTCTGACCTCCATACATACGTGCGCGTGCCCATACCCACACACAGGGACACACAGTAAGTTAAGTCCAGGGCCCCCCACATGAATCACACGTTCTTTCATGAGTCTCTTGTTATTTAAAATGCAAATATTGGGCTGGAGAGCCTGTAAACCTAACAACCCAGGTTTGATTTCCCAGTACCACATAAAGCAGACACACAAAAGTGGCACATGCATATGGAGTTCATTTGCAGCAGCTGGAGGCCCTGGTGTGCCCGTTCTCTGTCTCTCTTCTCTCTACTTCTCTCTGCTTGCCAATAAATTTTTTAAAAAATTTTTAATGCAAATATCATTAGGGATGAGGAGGAAGAAGTCTCAGTACATAAAGTGCTAGCCACTCAAACATGAGGACAGGAGTTCAGATCCCAGCACCATGTAAATGTCGGATGGGAGTGGTCCTATCCCTTGCAGGGCAAAGAAGTGGATCTCCTGGGTGAGCTGGCAAGCTTGACAAACTATCTCCAGCCTGGGGTTCAAATAAGAGACCCTGCCTCAACAATTAAGACAAAGAGCAAGGAAGACACCTGGTGTCAACCTCTGGCCTCCACAGGCATGTGCACAAAGGTGAACATGCACCTGCACACGTGTGAACATGTATATACACATGTATACACACCATGCATAACACACCAAAAAATAAATAGCCAGGTGTGGTGGTGCAAGACTTTAATCCCAGCACTTGGAAGGCACTGATAGGAGGATTACTGTGAGTTTGAGGCCAGCCTGGAACTAGAGTTCCAGGTCAGCCTGGGCTAGAGTAAGACTCTACCTGGAAAAAAAATAATTATTTGTTTGTTTGTTTTTTTGAGGTAGGATCTCTAGCCCCAGCTGACCAGGAACTCACTCTGCAGTCTCAGGCTGGCCTTAAACTCACAGGATTAAAGACATGTGCTACCACACAAGGCTTTGGAATACTTGTTTTTGTTTGTTTGTTTTTTCGAGGTAGGGTCTCACTCTAGGCCAGACTGACCTGGAATTCACCTTGTAATCTCAGTGTGGACTCGAATTCATGGTGATCCTCTTACCTCTGCCTCCCAAATGCTGGGATTAAAGATGTGCACCACCATACCAGTGGAATAATTTTTAAAACGAGTGACTTGACAGGTGGAAGTGATGGAAGAAAGAAAGAAAACTTATGCAAAGAGGCTCTAATATGAGCAAAGAAGACTATGTGGTAATAGGCGTGAGTATTTAGGGACCAGAAGAGTTCCCCAGGTGAGTCAGCTCCTGTTAGGGAATATCAGAAAGCCAGGTTGGAATGAAAGATGGGGCTAGAATTTAGCCTTAAAAATGAGGTGAAGAAAAAAAAATGAGGTGAAGGCCGGGCATGGTGGCACACACCTTTAATCCCAGCACTCGGGAGGCAGAGGTAGGAGGATCGCTGTGAGCTCGAGGCCACCCTGAGACTATAGAGTGAATTTCAGGTCAGCCTGGGCTAGAGTGAGACCCTACCTCGAAACCCCCCCCCCAAAAAAAAAA